>CAJUYH010000004.1:91160-112325 GCA_910591685.1 Galerucella tenella
TCCCTCATGGACCTCCAGGGAAAAATAGCAGGACTCAAGGAAAGTGGCGGATGTGGAAAAAACGAAATGGGCAATTAACTCATTATAACCGTATATATTTCCAAGAACGGATGTAATTTATGCTATTTATTCGTTAGCCAACGTTTACACAAGAACCTATATGCCTATACGACAGGCAAATCCACTGAAACTGCACTATACAATCTTGTAGAGAAGGTGGAATTAGTGCTAAGAAGCACAAAGGTCTTTTTTTAGGAGTCGTCCCTGCACCGGCACCACCTCAGCCTCCTGGGCTTATTGTGGATACTCCTAGTATCTACAGCCTATTCAGCCAATCCGTTTCCTGTATTAGCTCATATAGGTTCCTTGCTGATTGGTTGTAAAAGTCTTCTGGAGTCATTTGGGTTCTACCATACAGTTTCTGCCTTTTGTGGTCCAGCGACTCACAGTTGCATAGTACACAAAGGTCTTGCTTGGTTCATTCCTGAATATTGATGGCTATCTTGCACTGCGCTATAGCCATAAATATAAGGAAAGTGTGCAATGTATGGATCAAAACATGCACAGACATCCAGACGTCGCTAAAGGTCTGATGTGACATCAAGACAAATGGGATTGTCAGTACACAACAGAATAACTTTGATGTGGGGGGTTCCCTTACACTGTTGCATCGATGGCAATAAAAAAGCTAGCCAGGTAGGATTGAACAAATACATAGAACTCACACTCGGAGTCACAAAATCTATGCATACGGGACGGGGTAAAACGAAGACAAAGGGATAAACCTCTTTTATGCAACCTTCCATGCATCCTTTTTTGAAGAACCGTCACAGTCCAATGAGGGGACACCTGCACAAAATGGAGATATACAAAAAGGAGCAGAAACGGCCAGAGATCGAGGCACATGGTCGCAGAGAACATGCAATATTCAGACAGCTTAGCTTAACTTCTGAATGGGCGACGACCCCACTGTAATGGAACACCTTTGATGCGAAAATTACAGTCAAGCAGTTTCGAACGTGGTTAGTACTTGGCTGTGTACTTGGGGTGTCCATGTCAGTGAAAACCGTACAGGTGGCAGCGGAGTAGCATATCACAGCTCGCAGGCATTATACGAATGAGCACGAGGTGTATAATGTAGATATGCCGTCTTTCGGAGGAGACGTAAAGCCGAGGTCCCGAGTCTATGGATTTTGGGCTCGTTAAGGAACGAACGCTACCACTGGTTGGATCACTAGTGGGTTCGCCAAATTTTCCGGATAAAAATAAAAAAAACTTCCGAATGATACCCAATACAACCGATGAAGACCTAGTACAGTTCAGTACAGGAAATAAGAGTTGCGGCTTTTGAAGCTAAGCACGGAAGACACAAAAAAGCACAAAAGACTGAGCTGTAGCTGGCGATAGGACCAGAATCCGAGAGAAAAAAAGATTGCCGCGTGGTCTGGTCGCTATAAATCCTTAGCACAACAGCACATGCCAAGGAATATTTAGTAATTTAGTAATTGTTATCTTGGAAATATTTCCAGAAAAAATTCTGAAAAAGAAAAACAGCATTCATTCCGCTAACGCACAGTCACAGTATATGAACGAACCAGTATGTTATCTCGTGACGTCACACTGCCGAGCTCTCTGTGACCTACAACGTCGTTCGGATGACTATATAATCCGGCGGCCAGTGCTGTGCTGCGATCCAACCAAAGTGCAAGTGGTGAATTTGCGAATAAAATTATTTATTACATCTTATATTTTTACTGCGTTTTGTTATTATTTTTATAGTTTATAAGTATTTTTTTGCAATGGATACCATTGAAAAGAAGAAAGCGGGTATTGTGTGTGTAGTTTGTGGATGTAACAATAAATATTATAATTGTGATGAAAAATGTTACCGTTTTCCAAAGGATTCAGAAAGGTGAGAAACTGTTTGTATTTTCATACGAAATGTATAATACTTTATTATTTGATCTTCATATTACATTTATGAGCCTTAGTTTCATGCATTGATTTAATTTGTTGTTTTTGTTTTAGAGCTAAAGTTTGGCTCGAAGCATGCGATAGGCCTGACTTGATGCCAAAAATAGAAACTCTATACAATAGTAGTCATCGTTTATGTGGTGCTCATTTTTAACCAGACATGATTATGCAACCTCATAAAAGAAAACTTCTTTTAAAAAAGGCTATTCCAACAATATTCCTTTCTTTTTTAATTTTTTTGGGAAATTAAACCACAATATTTTTAAATTCTTTACTTCAACGTTTCGGTAGCGTTCCAGCTACCGTTGTCAAGAAAAAATAAGTAGAAATTAAGTAATTTTTTATCCCTAACTGACACAACAGAAAAAATTTGACAACTAGACAATCAAAAATTATTTTGAAGTTTAAGACTGCAAAATTTTGTTATCAAATTTTTATTAAGGTCCATTCATAGTAGATCATATCTGTGGCAAAATGTGAAATGAAATATTTCATTTTTTGACATTCCAACGATATGATAGTCTACTAGAAATGGAATCCAGTGAAGTGCACGTTCCAGGAACGGTTTTTATTGGGATAGCGCGTTTTTTCGCTTATATTGGAAATGTTGTTAATAAAACGCGTTTCTTGATAGTTTTTTTGTGTATGAATATTTAAGTTTTTGAAATATGTATACTCAGTTTTGTGATTTTGTGTATTGAAATGTGTATCGATTAACAACTATTCAAATTATAAATCATAAGAAAACCTGGATAAAAACTTATGATGCTATCCTGATAACGCAGGTAATTGATTATTGGAAATTTCTCTTTCTAAGAACGTGCACTTCACTGGATTCCATTTCTAGTAGACTATCATATCGTTGGAATGTCAAAAAATGAAATATTTCATTTCACATTTTGCCACAGATATGATCTACTATGAATGGACCTTAATAAAAATTTGATAACAAAATTTTGCAGTCTTAAACTTCAAAATAATTTTTGATTGTCTAGTTGTCAAATTTTTTCTGTTGTGTCAGTTAGGGATAAAAAATTACTTAATTTCTACTTATTTTTTCTTGACAACGGTAGCTGGAACGCTACCGAAACGTTGAAGTAAAGAATTTAAAAATATTGTGGTTTAATTTCCCAAAAAAATTAAAAAAGAATGAATAATATACCACAAGGAACATACAGAAGATAAATATTCCTTTCATCAAATACTGCAATGCCCAAAGACTTCCTGACAAATTATTCATTGGAAAAGAATTTTGTTCGCTACTTTTGTGGTTATTTAATTAAAAAATGTTCGGAAATTTATACATGCAGCGTATGTGAGACGTATTCACAAGCGTATCATAATTTAGACGATTCGTCTTTATACTGTTACCTTAGAGCTTATGAGAATACGAATAAGGATACTTTTGGAAACTTGAATATGCCGCATGAAAATTTTGTACAATACATTTCATTATTAGAAACATTATTCCAAATGAATTTTGAGAAAGTTGCTACGGAATATAATATTGTTGAATCATTTATAAATATTAGTCAAACAACAGAGTTTGTACATCCTTTTGTTGATTTTCCAATAAAATATTTAATAAAACTTCTCTTCAGGGTACGACTATATTACACATTAAAATTTGTCAATAAAAATTTTAAAAATCATGAAAAAATTAAAATTGTAATATGGAAAAACCAATAAATAATTTGTATAAGACTATTGTTTTATTAACTCATCAGTGTACTATTCTACAATATTTAAGAAAAAACATTTAACACGTTCAAATCATTTTAAAACGTATGCACCTACGCCTATGGTAAAATGAATCGTAAAACGATCCGTTCAAGGTTATCAAAATCTCTGGCAATTTATGAATGAAATTCATGAGAGATATACTACTGGTTGTTCATATACTGTGGCACAGTCACACATGTGGACAGTTTTACACATTGCTTACTATTGTCACAAGACATGGAGAAAGTTGTTTTTCATACTTTATAAAATGAGCGTGTTTTCAAAAGCGTTTTCGGAATCAGTGCAGCACATCACAACATCACAGCGTTTATGTCACCGCAACTAGGTCGCAGGTATGGCTGTACCGGCTTACGGTTTTACCACTGCGTCTCTGTCGTTAGCATTATACATTGTATATATTTTACTTACAGGTAGAACTATGGCAACTTTGCCTAGTTGTCGTTTAATTTCCTTGATAATCTCCAAAATGCCTTCATATATTTCGTGAGGGGTACAGTCGATATTGTTCGTCCCGACGAATAAAACTACAGCTTTAATTTTTGAATTAAATTCTAATTCACCGTGCCGTACTCTCCATAGAACATTTTCGACTCTGGAAACAAAGTAAAACAATTATTAGAAAATTGCGCAATTAACTTAATCAAAATTGATGTTATTCTAACTGACACTTTGAATGTGAATGATGTTTATTTTTTAAATATGTACCCAAAGTTAATTTGCCTTAAGTTGTGTCATAAACAAGTCATAAGTTATATAACTGATCAAAAATGTAAACAATAGGAATTACAAATTTTTTATAAGTACAGTAACTACGTCCGGAATTTGCATATCAGTGTCGACTGATTTTTGGTCACCTGATCACAGATTATTCTCAGCAAATTGCTATGAACGAATCAACCATAGGTAGATATAAACTAATTTCTAACTCAATATCGGTCATTTTTACCAAGGCCATGGTGAATGGACAAATAAAAATTGAACACTACGAGATTTATTTAGTAACTATAACATAACCTCACAACATCACAGATACACAAATTAATATTTCTCGTCGGTCCAAAAATTTTCCGAGCAAACAGATTTATATCGGACGGATCTGAGCGGAAATACCGAACAGTTCAATTTTACCTCCCCTACCTCGAGATGTAATAAAAGAACGATTCAAACTAAAAAGATTGATCGGACAAGACCGGACTAGTTACGTTCCTGTACACTAAGGTCTCTCGTCCAAGGAGCAACTGGTTTCTGACTGTTTTAATACTATCGTCACTTGCCAGTATCTATAGCAACGAACATTCAAGACAAGAAGAATCACTCTAAGCTCCTCCCCTCGCTATGCCTATCTCGCTCGAATATCGGATGCTACTGTGTATAGAGCACCGTAAGTCTCCTACGCGCGATATGCATAAACAGGTTGTACGTCGTAGGGATATGTAAAGAAATATACCAGTTGTCTTTTTGAATGACCGAATTTTCCTTTACGTACTTAGTGTTTTGTGTTTGGTTCTGCAAACACAATGATGGAAAGGTAACATACGTGGAAAAATGTATAAACAATACTATGCACTTTATAAATGGCTGGAAAATTACTATTACCTCTGCTCTGTCTTTAAGGGAAACCTTAAAATGCAGGAATTATTCATTTCTTTCAACAAGGAACCTTAATCAGGATTGCATTGAAATTTTTTTTGGTCTGGTGAGAAATTGTTGCGAAAACTTGAGAAATCCAACTCCAATTCAATTTTGTAGGGCATTCAAGAAATTATTTTCTCTAAAATATTTTAATGAGGTCGAAGGTGCCAATTGTATTAAGGATATTAATACAGTTTTGCTCAATGTAACTCCTGATATGCTAGAAGAATATAAAACTATCGATGTAGGTACCTATATTGACAAATAATAGCTCTTTAACAGTTTTCACATGCGACTATAGAAATCTTTCAAGTACGGATGGCAATGCTATAGTTTATATTTCTGGCTATCTATTAAGGAAATGTTTGCTGCAACACTCTTGTAGTGCTTGTACAAAGTATAATGATGATAATTTTTTACTGAATATAGTAACCAATCAAATTACTTAATTTCAAGTCATGTGTCAAATTTCATCCAATCACCGCTGTATTACAGCGAAAATACCCTACCTGTGGTGTTTTCAGTTTGGAGTTTATTTTTTATTAAAAATTAATTAAACGTCAACTGGATTAAAAATGTCGCAAAGATTTGGTATTGCATCTAACGATTCAATTAATTTACCAATTGTACTTTTCACAACTGTAGTTTAAAATAAAAATGAATAATATTTGATTAAAACTAATAAAGTTTGTATTAAAAATTATTGAACGTCACATTGACAATCAATTTTTTGATATCTACAAAGTAAAAAATTATCTTATCGAATACTCCTCGGGTCTTGATAAATACTCAAAATTTTGTCGTAGAGAATCCTTCTAGCGTGTTGCTCAAAGATAATAGCCCTTGGCCTGCGGCCTTGGGCTATTATCAAGCAACACGCTTTCAGCATTATCTATGACATTATCAAGACCCTAGGGGTATTACTACTGAAAATACATTACCAAAGAAGCGGCTGTATTTTTAGAGCATAAAGCATATTCGACTTCTAAAAACTATGGAGGTCTGAATGTACCTCCTAGTAATATTATAGAGTATGTTAAACAACTAGAAATAATATTTGTTGAAGATAAAATTAATTGTTACGAGAACGTTGGAGCGACCTTTACAAAATTATATGAAAATTAACTATTTACACATCCTTGTAAAGAGTTTCCTCATAAATATTTTTTAAACCTATATACCTATTAGGCTGCGGATTTATTTTACAATTAAATTTGCGAACCGGGATATAAGAAATAGATATTCTTCGAAACAATCAATGAAACCTAACATAAAATTAGATATCTTAAAACATCTTTGAAAACCGGCAGGTATATTTTATTTCACAACATTTACTTAAATACAATTTTTTTAAAGGGATTGTTAACGGGCTATTCAATATAAAAAACTTTCAAAATTCATATATTTTAACTCATTTGGTTAAACGCCTTTGGTTTTGGATGGTTCGTGTATCGATTCTCTCAATTTTCGAATCGCGATAATTATTTTGCCCAGTACCCGTATTTTATTGTTATGTAAGTTGGTACTCTTTGATGTCCTCGGATTCGAAACAACCTGTAATGACCTGTATACATTTTATATTAGAATACCTATTTAAGTTGGCATTGGCAAACATTTTATTGTTAATTTTTATACCTACTAGTCTCATCTGTAGCTTACTACCTACATTATCACTTTTTGATGTAACTTTCGTTTTTCCCTTTATTTTTGCTAGGTACCAGTTCTTTTTATAATTATATTTAGATTCACCAATTAAATATCCTGACGATATTCCCTTTTTTATTTTAATTCCCACTAAGCGGAATAGGTTACAATAACAGTTATTGCTAGATGTTTTTAAATCACCCTGGTAAGTGAACGTTTATTCGTTTTAATCGCCAGCGTTTGCATCAACCTCGTATAAGCACGAGCACGTGCACGGCTCCAGGAATTTGTCGAAATCGTCGGCGGGCTTGTGTAAGGTGGACATGAAAGTTCCGACTGAGAGTGACCCTTCTTGTTAATATTCGTTGTCTATAGGTAACGCGCTTTAATAAATACGAGAATATTACAGGAAACTGTGATATTACTTTTAGTACTTTCTCTTTTTCATCAGGTATAGTGCGGATCTGTTCTATATATCCGGAAAGTTTCATGGTTTTATTTCATCTCAAGCCTAAGTCAAGTGAAGACAGTTTCTTAGATCGTGAAAATAACTATACCAGTCACGGATCGGTGGCGTACTTGCAAATGATTAGACGCTAAAGGTACGTTTTCCTCCATATTCGCCAGTCGCTAGTAGCCGCGAAAAAGTAGCGACGACTTATTCGCCAAGACAACTATTCATTTACTTAAACGGGAGTGTTTTCCCACTCGCTACTGAGTAGCTGCTACCCAAATTGAGCCGCTATTCGCTCAGTCGCCGGTCGCCTGCGGGCAGACAAGCGACTGATTTGTGACGATTTTCCAGGAAGGATAGTGTTTCAAAGGCTATGCTGTACCTATTAATGGTTTGATTAAAAATGTATTCATTTTACTTTTAGTGACAATGGAAGACCCGCTTTCAGACTCTCTAATTGAAGAAGCAAATTTTCATTTCGAGCCTGATAATGTAGAAGCATTAAAATCACTCTTTGTTTAGAAATATTCATTTTATTATTATAGATGTAGCAGAGAAATATAATAATACAATAATTAGAGGAAAATCACCAAATATGGAATAGTATCGTAATATGGAATGCCTTCATTTCTCTAAGACTATAAGTATGAAACGCAACACTCGACCATCTTCTGTTTCATTCGGTCTAGTAACTATCGCACCCATACTATCGAATCAGTTGCGCGAATGCTTCACGTGTGGCAGGCGTGTTTTGTTTTGTTGTCGTGCAGAAAATTTTAAAGGTAAGTAATAAACGAGTATTACGAGCTGTTATGTTTGTTTAAGTAAGTGTTATACTATTTAGTAGATCGGTATAATGTTTATTTCACCATTTTGTGATCTTTTGTCATTAAAATATTGTGACTTTAAAAATATTTAGAAGAGTTTGAACTAGTATAAAAATCCAAATATGGACAGTCGTCGGTGTCCAATTATGGAATATTAAATTAAATGCTTGATGTGTGGGCTCTGGACACATTATGATTGTGCTGGTCCAAAGTTTGATACTTGGATCTGTGACTTTTGCAAGTAATTATGTAACTTCTTTCATTTATCACAATATATTATATTTATTTAATTGATCTCAAAGATATTAATGTCCATTTTTGTTATAGTTATGTTGATTTATGCTTATATTCCATATATGGATACCAATTCCATATTTGGTTACTCATTTGTGATTTTGTTTTTTGTGTTAGATTTTAATTTGATAACTAATATATTTGATTAAAGGCTGTTAATTACTACATATACATTTATGACTGATTAGTAAAAACATTAAACTGATTTAATTTATATGAAGTTTTTTTTATATCCCAAAAACAAAATGGTATTCCATATTTGGTGATTTTCCTCTATTAATATAGAAACGACTGCTATAAAAATGAAATTTGTTGACGAATATTGAACAAGATCCGATTGGAGGAAAACATCTCTTTGCAAAATTCGTCGACGAATATAATCGTTGCTAATTTGGTCGCAGTCGTTAGCGACCTGCGAGTGTGGAGGAAAACGTACCTTAAGAGAATAGCACGGTCGGTCGCCAAGATATATTTGGTGCGAATATTTCACATTAAATACTTATGAACAAAGTTTGAACGTAAAATTGGTCCAGAAATTGGGAAAATTTCCTTGTTTTTACAATTATAAATTATCGCAATAATCCAGAAAAGAATACGAATACAGAAATGAATATATTCTTTGTATTTTCATTATATCTGCTAGTTGCCTATACATCAGGACCAGTATTCTTGAATAAGTAAAGTGAACGTGTGATGTGAACGGTCCCTTCATGTTTTGACAAAAAAAAAACGTATTATCCAGCAATCAGTGTGTTCCACCGATGAAAGTAAAATTTACTGTATTTGGAGAGTTTACTGAGCAAACGCCGAATGTTACTTTTTAAAAAAGAAGAAGAAATTACCTAACCCCAAAAAATAAGATCTAAGTTTTTGTCACATTATAACACACGTGCGCTTGTTTCACCAGTTCCTTTCACATCACACATCGCTTGCTGTTCATCAAGTGAAGAGTGATGTGAAAGATGCTTGCATCGAAAATACGAAACTGTCAAGTTTTCACGTGATTGTTCATCAGTTCGTGAATCGTAGTCCAGGGTATCAATTTTAAAACTTACAATGGGCTGTACCTCTTGAACGAAAAGAGATATCAACAAAATCTCAAAACTGTTGCTTTATTACACGTCGTTGGAAAACCCGTAGAAAATGCTTTCCAACGGTCATAATTATACAGGATTTAACACGGAGGCATAAAAATTTATTTGACAACAAAAATAACGATTAATTGTGGAACGATAATTCGCTTCGAAATCCTCCAAATAAGATGCAAGTTCGGTTCCTATTCAAGTGTTCAGTGGCGGATTTACCACTAGGCAGACTAGGCAACCGCCTAGGGCCGCAAGGCAAGACCATTTTTGTAGATCGTATTTTGAGGAACAACTTTTCAAAACATTTTTTAATTTAGTCAATAGTTAAGGTTTTACAGTGCAATTAGTGCAAATCATTAATATAATATAATTTTTTTTCTCTAGTCTCTGTACATTCTCTCTTATAACAAAAGCAGTAAATAGGCTGCAAGAGTTCTGCCTATTGGTGGAGGCGCTAACATGGGAATCTCCATAAGGAAATGGCGGGAAAAGCTAAGGTTTTAAAACGTCAAATTGACTCCAATAGTGGTGGTGCGCATGCGCTACGTGACAACGTGACGTTTGACATTTGACGTGACGTTTGACATAGCACGGGACACGTAGCGCATGCGCACCACCACTATTGGAGTCAATTTTGACGTTTTCAAACCTTAGCTTTTCCCGCCATTTCCTTATGGAGATTCCCATGTTAGCGCCTCCACCAATAGGCAGAACTTTTGCAGCCTATTTACTAAAAGCTGTAGATAGTATAATTTGCAATACAAAATTTTGCTAAATTTTTCTTATGAGACCAATAGTTTACGAGATAAACCGTAAAAACCGTTTCAACCCCTCTAAATTGAAAAGTATGACGTTTTCACTTCTAAGAGTAAAAGTTGTGGACTTTTCACCCGTTTTTTTCACTTCATATATCAAAATAATCTAAATATTAATCTTAAAGTAGTTAACTTCCTAACTGGATAGGCTACAAACTTGTGATTTTAAAACATCCATGAAAAAATTATTTCAAAGAAAGTCAATCGGAAATTAATTTTCCTGTTGGTTTTTGAGGTTTAATTTGTTTCAAAATAGCCCTTAAAAAACCTAAAAAATTGCCATTTTCGGATAAATTTTAGAAAATACATCCCGGTTATAGGGGCGAGAAGCCTTGCCTAGGGCCTCCAATGTCTTGAATCAGTCACTGCAAGTGTTGAATGTTCTATTAATTGTATATAGCAAAAAATTGTTTGCTTTGCAGTTTTTATAAACAGCTCGTTTTGTTATCTTGTTTTGCATTTCCTTCCTGTACCTACCTCGTAAAATATTTTGGTACGTTTTGTACGTTAATTCAACTACAATAATCACGATGGTTTACAGTTCACAGTATACTTGAATGTGTGGAGATAATTTTAATATTTGGCTCCTAGATCGAAAGTTATTTGCAGATAGCTAACGTGTTTAAGGAAAGACATTCCAAAAAACATGTAAGTATATCCGTGATTTAGTCGCAAAATTTGGAGAGACGACTGGAGTTCTTTACGGATATATGATAGAAAAAACTAATACAATATCCTAAATTTAATTTGGAGAATTAGTAAATTTTATTAATTTTTATTGTAAATGAAGTTCTTCGTAGTATATAATTGTTATTTATTTCTAATTGAGGTGATTAAACAACTAATTGTGTAGTGAAAAAAAAAATTACCTATCTCCACCAATTCCAAAATTGGCACAATGTAACGAACTTATCTTTTCCGTCCATAACGATGTAAACTGAAGTTGTTGAATAATCGAATCTCCTATAAACAGAACTTCAGATTCGCTAGTTTTTGTCTCTTGAAGGTATCGTTTATGCTGAAATAGAAAAAAACATAGGTAAGTATATATTTCCATACTTTCCATGACGACTGTTTATCAAAATCCTAGCAGACATTTACATTACTCATTAACTGAAAATTATAAAAATTGTTTATTTGACTAAATAAAAAAGTAGCTCAGGTGCAGGTGTACACGAACGCGGACCTAGGACAGAAATAGGAATACACTATGTGTGCTGAAGTTATTATACCTCCTCTTCTTTGCAATTCCTGCATATGGTTGTGTCTGTCAATAATTTTCTAAAGAAGCCGCTCCTTCGTCGGCACCACCTCAGCCTTCTGGGCTTATTGTGGATCATCCTAGTATTCTGACTACAGCCTATTCTGCCAATCCGTTTCCTGTATTAGCTCATACAGGTTCTTTGATAGTTGGTTGTAGAAGTCATTTGGGGTCTACCATACAGTTTCTGCCTTCTGTGGTCCAGCGTCTCACAATTGCATAATATATGCAGAGCTGTTTCGGTGTCCTTTTTGCATCTTCTGCATGTAGGGTCTCCGTTATACAGACCTATTTTATGCTCCTTTGTGGGAAAGTATCCTGTAAGAGCACCGTTATGGTGCGTTATGGATCAGTTCTTTCGCTACTTTTTCTCATGGTTCCTTTATGAATATCTTCCAATGTGTTTGCCTGGGCGTATTCTTCCAGTGTTTATTGTGTTGTTCTTTTACCCACCCTTTTAACCATGACCGTCAATCCAATGTTAGTTGCGTGGCTACATCGCTCTATCCAGGATCCTAGTTTTTCGTCTTTCCTGGCTTAGTGGGTAAATTTTGTCAATGATTCTTTGAAATACTCTTTCTTCTGCATCTTTCCAGGATGTTTTACTGTTATCAAGGCTGCTTTTTTTATCTGAGCACTGGTATTTATTTTTTGTAGCGCGTTCGCTATTCCACAGAAAGGTTCTGAATCAAATGGTGAATCGCCCTTCACATCAGAGTTGCCTGGTAACCACGCTAAGGACAGTCTTTCTTTACTTCTCATTTAAAAACAGTTTAAAATTTCACCCTATACGTTTGGAAACGATTTATCACACTGGGACTGTGACACATTTGTGCTAATTTGATGGGTTATTTTTGAAACTGTGACCTTGATAAAACCATTTATATAATTAAAACCTGATATCAAATATTTAATAATATCTGCGTATAAATATGTCAAGTTGAACATCCTCAAATAATATAAGTTTGTTTTCAGTTTTCCACCGTTTCTTTAGTTTTTTTACTGATACCGTATTTTAAAAAGCGGCGTCAATTCAATATTAAAAATAGGCGAAGATAAATAAAATTTTACTTTGATGTTATATTTAGCTGCCATTGAACAAAATAGAAAGAAAACTATTATTTATTAAGCAAAACTGGCTTTCATAGTGTGCTGGAATCTGGCAGGGAGTAAGTGGGGCTGATACTCAAAAATCCTGAGCTGGATGTACACTGCCATAGTGAGACCAATTATTACTTATGGTGACGGTTCGTGGAGTAGTAGAAATAGCCTATTGACGACGAGAGAAAACCTCTCCGAAATACAAAGACTAGCCTGTATATGCATCACAGGAGCAATGAGAACATCCCAACGGCCATGGAGGTGATACTCAACCTCAAACCTGGAAAGTATAGCAGAAAGAACAAGATACATATCAAGTAGAGAGGAATAATTACTTCTTAGAAATCAGAAAACCTGGGACGGTATGATGAAAGAGAAATTCGTGACGAAAGTAAGCAACAAGAAGGAATGGGATCCAAATACCATTACCAGACTTGGAAAGAAAGACAGACGGCTCGAAAGCAATAGAAGGAACTGGGATAGGAATGTACGGGACAGAAACCAAACACTCTGAAATCTTGGGAAAAACCCCAAGTATCTTTCAAGCGGAAATTTACGCATTAATAAAATGTGCCAGTTCAATATTGACAACGGATATAGAAGGCAATGGATTATCATAGTGTGGGATAGTCCAGCATCCATTGAAGCAATAAGCTCTCGTATTTTCATGAATTGTCTCATTTTAACACAAATAATAAAACTGCATCAAAAATGTAAATCGAATATTTATAAATACCGCTAAAAATATTTTAGTGTAAGTGAGTATATTTGTTCCCGATATCCAAATATTTGGTGGATTTAATTTATTTTATATTCAAATAATATTTACATTCAAAAACAATATTTTATCGATATTAATGGGATTCATTGAATGATAGAAGTAATATTAAAGTAACAATTTGTGGATGTTTACATTTCGTCTGATGGAAAAAAAATTTATATTGGTGATTCAGAAGCAGAGTTTGTTGTTTTTCAAGACATTTTCAATTCACTGAAAGTTATACACCTACCCGGATTCTAAAATTCTAATTTCTCAAGTTCTTAGGAGAAACCTTAGTGAATGAATTTTTAATAGTTTAGAGAATCTCATCATGAGATTGGTATATTGCATGGTTGACTAAAATATGAGAGTTCCGTATTTGTCGATTTTTTTTAAACAGTGATCTGCATTGCTGCTAGACTAAGAAAAGGAAAAACCAGGCTCAACATCACGAGACCAACTTAGCGCAACCATACTTTCGTTCTATTGTTTCTTTATTTCTGTAATATTTATTTAATATTTACAGATAACTAAAGTAGAATCAAACCTTCCGCCACATTCACATTCAGTCTTTTTCTACCACACGTTTTCAATAGTTTCATAAATATAAAAATATCTTAAAAGAAAACTAAACGAAAAAACTATAAGTACAAAAATAAAATTAAAAACCAAACAGCTTAGTGGAAAATTAAAAAAAAATAGTGGAAATAGAACTTTAATGAAAATAGAAGTGATGGAATAGTATATTATTAAACGAGCAATTTATGATAGCCATAATTCACGATGGGTGACGTTTGCGTCACGAGCCGCAGGCGAGGGGCGCAAGTTACCCAAGTGAATTATGGCCATAAATTGCGAGTAGAATACTATACTTTGTCCACGACACTTAATTTATTTATTAATAAATAAAAGTCAGTAGCGATTTGGCATATTACTAACCTCAAAATGTTGTGGCAGCTACTTCAAATAATTTGACATATATAGAGATGGGCGATAGGTACTGTAGAAAGTATCAATACAACGTACCGTTATAAATATATTGTTTTAAAATACTTATTAATATTAGAAAATATCGTTATGAAAAGTATCAATACTAAAAATTACAATATTTTATAGATACGATATATGTCAGAAACAAAATACACATATTTAATAGTTTATTCCATATTGTACCCCCATCTCTAGTCGTGAATTATGAACCATAATACACTACAGTGTATTATGAACCATAATTCACGACAGTTGATATATGGGTACCATATACCTTTATTTAGGAGGTAAAATATTGACTTATTATTAGGTGGTCGTGGACAAACTATTAAATTCACCAGCCGATACCATATAGGCGCATGCCTCTTGGCTTCTTCCCGCTTTAGGTGAGATTCTCATTATCTACCGATCATTCTTCCACTCGATAGGGATGTGCTCAACAGCTCAAGCACTTGAACTGAATATATGTACCATTTCCCATTTCCCATGTTATCCTACTTCCTAACCATTCCAGAAACTTCGTGTCTTCTATATTTGCCACTATAGTTTGACTACAGCAGTTTTAATGGTTGTATTATTTCCTCTTCAAAGTGCTTCCGTCTAAGTCCTTGCATGTTCTCACAGAAGCAGAGTATGTGAGTAGGTGTTTCATCATAGAGTTCACATTTCCTACACATAGGTTCACTAACTTTGCCAATTTTGTGTAGATGTTTTTTCAGGGTGCAGTATCCTGTCTTCAAAAATCTCTTAACCAGTTTCAATAGCCTGGTTGAAAGTTCCTTGTCTACCTTGTTCAGAAAACTCTTTGTATGGAGGTGCCCTTTTGTCGACCTCCATTTAAGATGGTGTTCCCTATCTAGCCAGTTCCCGATTTCCCGGTTCCGGACCTATGGACCCAAGTATTTATTGGGCCTGTTCAGACAATAAGCTGATTAGTAGTTGATTGATGGTGTTAAAGACTGATTAAGCTACTAATTTGAATAATGAGCTGAATAAGCGCCGAATCAGACAATATAGATGCCATTATACAGCAGCATCCATAAAGCTGAACTACATACTGAATAAGTGCCTCTCAAGCCAACTTAGTAGATATTGTTCAGTAATATGCTTATGTAGCTGAACTTGGGTTGAATAAGCATTTCTTCAGCTTATTAATCCGGTGTTGTTCAGCTATTTATTACTAGCTGAATACAGGCCGAAAAAGCGTTTTTCTGCATCATCTGTTCAACTATTTAAAAATGGCTGAAATGAGCTGGTTGAGCGCATTCACAAAAATCTGAACAGCTGTAGCTCAGCTATTCATAGTCAGCTTAGTATGCACTGAATAAACCCTTCTTCAGTAAAGTTGAGAGCCACTGTTCAGCTTTTATTAACACAGACCGAAGAAGTTCAGCCCATTTTGAAAATATTGTTCAGATATATACGTAGTCTGTGAACAAATATAGATACTTAAATATATACTACTTCAGCCATTTGATATTCGCTGAAATGAGAATTTATGCATGCAGTCGTGTATATCATTCAGCGATTTTCAAGTTATGTTTTTGATCCTATGTCACTCGACTGGCAAATTTATAAAGCTTGCATTCATTACATCATTTGCATGTTGCTTGGTGCTGCTTGTGGCAGTTCATCAGGGTGATTTATGAAGACATCAGTTGCTCTAATAATGTTGCTTGGTTCTGCTGGTGGCTGTTCATCATCAGGTTCAATCAAGTTTAATTGAACGTTCAGTACTTCTATACATGATATAAATATGTTTATGTAGCAGTGGAACTTGGCATAACTTGGACTTTTTTTAATGGGAGCTCTTCATCACCTCTATTAAATTTTTCAAATATTAAATTGAAAGTTGTTCTTCAATTAGTAAGTTTTTTTTAATAAACACTTAATCGCAGATATTTCTGTATCATATATCATGTAGATTTACAAATACCATTATTCGCAAACATCTAGCATGTGTTCGTTTGGCACAGAGGCTAAAGATGAATCGATTGTTGAATGATAATCCACGGGTCCCAGGTTCAATCCCCACCGAAGGAAGGAAGAAAAAAAAGGTAAGTAAAAATATTTGTAAATTCAATTATAATAGCATATAACTGAAGTAGTTGAGATGAATGAATAATATAAAATTCAGATAAAAAAAAAATATATAATGCATATTAATTTGTTTTTACTTTGAAGGTGAACTGAACAAGAGCTGCATAGAAGCTTTGTCAGCAATTTAAATCAGCTACACTACACTACACAATCTGCATAAAGCATAAAGGCAGAACTACAACGACTGAATAAGAGCTGAAGAAGCAACTCTTCAGTCATGACTGGCAGCCATAATGTCCAGTAATAGCTGTTTAAATTCTCCACTTTTGGGTGAATAAGAGCTTAACAAGGGTTTATTCAACATAAATTTGATACCGATATTCAGACTGAACAATAAACCGCTTAAGCGCTTTTTCAATCAATAATCAGCATAAATTGTTACTTGGGGAGTCTCATTTAGAACCTTCTTTAGCTAACTGATCCGCCATTTCATCACCTGCAAACTCCTCATGTGGCTTCACCCGTATTATAGACACTTTGCTGTCTCATGCCAGCCTGATAAGGAATTCTTTACAGCTTTTAATCAGTCTAGACTTATCACTGATAGCTTTAAGCAGATCCTGACTGCTAGTGAATATTTTAATTTTTTGCTCCGATTAATCCACCTCTGATATTTTGATTGATACAGGATAAAGCGGCAATCATCTCTGCTTGAAACAATCTCTTTCTAGGTCCTTTTATACCAGCCCCAGTGTCCCAAAATATCCGTTATGCACCAATCTATTTAGGTGAGGTTTTCCATAAAAAGAAAGTGGCTTATTTTTGAATAAACCTCGTATGCGACACAAAATAAAAATACCTGCTATTTTTCCATGCCTTCAATAGGATACGCTACTGATTAGTTATGATTGTTTTTTTTTATTATTGACGCTGCTGGGAACATTATCCAATTAGTCAATCTCATCATATGAAAACAAAGACATTACGTATCTTAATAATAAACTTCGGTAAAAAGGAAGTATTTAACTTGACACTCGAGTTTCCAATCGATATCATTTTATGTAGTAGAGCCAGCAGTCTACGTTATTCGTGTAGTAACATTGTTTAATAATAATAAAGATATCACAAACATTCATTCAAAATAATCCAACCAAAAGAATTTTGTATGTTGTGTTGAACAACTGTACAATTATATACCTAACTTTATAATAAAGACTTATCTGGGCAATATCGACATCTCGCCTTGTTGTACCTATTTCTCTTTGTGAAAATATGTTAATTTTGTAGCAAAGTTTCGGAAGATGAACATCCTGGTCCAAATAAATATCGTGGTCACAGATCCTGGGACGAATAAAGTGGCCAGAAAAGTTCCTGTAAGAACAACTATCTGATGATTATCGGCAAGAGTTATCAGGAAAGTAATTTGTTAATTTATGAACAGTTCACTCGTATAAAGTTTTTTCAACTACTTTAGTTATTGTAAAATTTCACCTTTTTCTTTGTCATTATATAAATATGAATTTTTTTATTAAGAAAGAGCAGATAACAGCATTTAAAAGTTAGTGATTTTTGGGTTTGATTTTTTTGTAACTTTTTTTCTCTAATCTAAATAAAATATTTTTTAGTTTTCATCAGATAACAAAGCCCTGAGAACTGAGAAGTCAGTTTGGAAAGAAGCTCGGCCCTTTCAATTTTCAACATTCAACGCCAAGAATCAGTATTTGTTTTACTGTGTTGTAATTTTTAGCCTAAAATATAAAGGTGGGCACGCCACTGCGCGTAGGCTTTTTTTTCTGGAAAGGTCCTTTTCTAGGGTCATGTGTTTTTGTCATTGATAAATACTTTTAAAAGCGTAAAATATTAATGTTAGTCTGTGCTGAAAAAGCAACCATCGTGCTTCATTTTCAACCATACTGTATAGTAATTATTATTTGAAGATTGTTTAAAACATCTAAAATACATTTTCTATTGTATACTTGAATTTTTTTTATATAAAATTACGAAACATAATCTGCTGTAATAGTCTCAGCTTACAAGTAGAATTTGTAAGATTGTATTTCATCAGTTTATACTCCAATAATTATAGCTACCTACATAGCATATTATTTAAGAATTGATTTACAAGTAAAAGATACAATTTTATAATATCATTTTGAATAAAATGAATAAAATCTGGTGTAGGTACGGTATCAAAATTGTATCAAATAATTGATATGCGTTCCTACTTTTTGTTGTATATTTGTTTACCTAGTTACAATTTCGGCACATTTTTTATGCATAACCATATGCACACTTTAAACGTGGATACTGTCTGTAAACACTAGCAAATTATTTCAAAGAAAAATAACATGGGTATTTTAATAATTTTAATATTACCTGAGACATCCACCTTCCATCACCAACAGTATCCTCGGGAGGTTCAGGTTTTACACATGGATTTAACATATTAAACGTTTTCTTTTCCGCAAACTTCTCACTCAAAACACAATTTTTTTTGAAATTTCCGTTCGCCCCTTGTAGTCGGTTTGTTTTTCGTTTATAAATTATCAACTTCAAAGCACCCACTTCGTCCACGTCGAACAAGGTTTAATTTGATACAAACTGCTACACTTGCTGGTTGGTTGTATTTGAACCCATTCATAAAATTAATGGTAAATCGCGGTAAATATCCGGCTATTCAGAAAATAACTGTTGTCTTTATATCCATCTCTTTTACAAACACTCGTCCATTTCTATAGTCAGCTGTAAACAACTGTTCGAAGACGATATTTAATGAATTGGATTGTTGGGTTGATTATTCTAAAATTCAATTGCAAAGAATTGTAAAGATGCATTCTATTGTTCTATAGTTTGATATTCGTACATTACCTCAAAAATAGATGGCAGCATATGTTTTAAAACTGATTTAGAACGGAATATTATTTTTCAAGAATTAAAAATTCAATAATAAATCAAAACAATGGTTCAAATTGAAAATTAATACACATAGTTGATTACTTTTGCTACAGAGGCAACTACAATAATAATAAAGACATCAATTATTGTTTAGTAATTATTAAAAGTAGAATCTTTAATAATTAATGTTTTTATATGATACTTTTTCCTTGTAAATACATTGAAAGACCGATATGCAAAAAAACCTTAGATACAACCGCACTTTGATACAACTACAGTAAATAGTAGAAATTATACAAACATAGATAAAACATGATAAAACATTCAACCAGATACAACTGTATTAATTATGAATGAACTAGCGCTTAGAAGATTTCTACAGTTTAAGAATGAAAGAAATCTGGAATAATGTATTTACATTATACTTTTTAGTACTAGATGGAGATACATGACTAAGTCAAAATTGTACAAGAAACCATGAAATAGTTATGGTAATTAATATTTGAAATTGTGTGTGTATGTAGATACTTTGTATAAATGGTATAGTATAAAAATGTGATTCTGATTTTAATAACGTCAAAAATAAAATAAGCTATCGGAAGAAGCTCCCATTTAAAAATAAAAATGGGTGTTTATATCTCGTGAAAACTGAAAACTTGTCCAGTCATGACTGCTTCCGCTCGCTATGGCCTTTAAACCAAAAGAAACGTAACATTCAGCACCAAAAGATTTGGACTTTATACCTCTGATAGAAGTAGATTTTATTTGATATATTTATTAGGGTTCTTTGTTAGTGCTCACCCTGTATATATCTATAATAATTAAACTTTACTCTTTTTATATTGTCTATTTCCCGTATTTGTTTACGTAAAATTAAAAAACAAGAAAAGCAAAAAATAACCTTAATTAATTCACTTTTATTTGTATAAAAAGTTTGGTAAGATCGTTATATCAATAATATTTTGTGAGATACGTGTACGAAATGGTAGTTACATTGGATAATAAATGGGTAGAAAGTGTGGCGATTGTTACTGGAGCCAGTTCAGGAATTGGAGAGGCAATAGCTGAACGGTTAATTGAAGAAGGCATGACAGTAAGTGCATATATTTTATATGTGCCCAAGAGAAAAATTAAAAATAAATAATTTTTATTATTGATAATTTCTTGAAACAAATGGGTATTTTGGCAATTAACTTAAATTAAATATACGTATTTGGTGTCTTCAAATAGATAATAGAGGACTAGAAATAATAAGTACAATCCCTGAGGATGTTTTCAAATTCATTTGTTGAAATATACTAGAAGGGAGATGATGTGTAAATAGTTTTAAATATTCCGTGCTTTTCACTTCTGATTGCCATACCTAAATTGGTCAATGATTTTTAGAACAATATCCCCATTGAAGGGGATTTAGGATATATAGATATATATAAACTTCAATGTGCAAAATGTTATGCTGTATTATGCTATATTGATGGTCAAACAATTCGAAATTTAGAAATATGACAAAATGAACACCTACAGATTAAAACAGCAAGTTATATCCAAGGGTGTCGATATGGAGGGGTATTGGGGGTAATTTCCCCCCCTAAGAACTTAGTTTTAGACCGGAAGGTAGTGAGAGATTTTCGGACGTTCATTGAGGTATGG
>CAJUYH010000004.1:112725-141717 GCA_910591685.1 Galerucella tenella
ACGATAACGTAGGCTGTGACGCCTCTGGCCCATTCTTCTTTGAATCGGAGTTTATCTACTTGACACCTAACACAGACTAGAAGTACTATATATTTGATGATAAGAAACGAGAACTAGATTTCCTTGAAGAATTAGAAATTAGAAATTAGATTAATCTAGGGAGCTCTCCACTATTAAATTGTCTTCTTAAGTGACAATTATGAAGATCAGCAGGTTGTATTGAACATAAATGGGAAAAAGATGTCCAGGATCCAGGATATCCACATGGGGCTAGTAATACCTAAGCTCAAATATTTGTGATATCATATTTTCTCTTCATATAATATAGGTCACTATTATTTGGTGTGGCCAAAAAATTTTACAGTAAGAAGGCACCATATAAAAGGTAATTTTTGTAATTCTGAGGATGATATGTTAATATCGAAATAATTATTATAATTTCCGCTTAAATATCGTGGCGCCTCGAAAAAATTTCCGGAAATTTTCTCAGCTGCCGTGTTAACTAGTCAAAATGGAGGCATCTTATTGGTTGAAAAGTAGTGGTGTTAAATTTTCACTAGTAATACAACTAGAGGTCAAATTATTTCCGGATTTAATTTGACCTCGTGTGGTATTCGGTAAGAAAATTCCACACCAAATGTGTTTCCAACAACATCAGGATATAATTGACGCAATGAGGTCTGCTTCAACTTCTGCAAAGACAGTCCAAGAATCTCTAAATCAAGAGCAAGCAACTTCGAATCAACCTGCCATAGTATGCAATAATTGCGTTTTTAATATAAACATCAATCATAATGGTCCATGAATTTAGAAAACATTTAAGCTTTTTGTTGAAATTAATCAAAATCATTATGTAAACAAATAAAAATTAGATTGTCAAAAAAAATATTCTGTCATTATAAACGTCAAAAAAATTTCCAGTATAATTCGCTGTTGGGTACCCACCAGGAAAAAATTTCCGATAAAATTCATCCGTTGTTATGGTGATCTGACAGAAATACACGTTCTGATTGGTTAAAAATCACAAGTGTGGAATTTTCAAGGAAATTTCAGAACTTTCGTCATTTTTTTTATCAAACAGTGGAATTAATTATAAAATGGAATATGAGTAGTAATGGTCCAAACAGTACATTGAAATGAACATTTTTTAAAAACTTTTTACTTTTATATTGATAACTTTCAATAGTTAGTTTAGGTTGTAGGTTTTGCAAGAAGAGTTGATAGAATGGAGGCTTTAGCCAAAAGAGCTACATCCAAAAAAGGGAAATTTAATTTTCTCAAAGTAGATATGTCTATAGAGGAAGATATTTTAAAGGCTTTCGAATGGATTAAACAAAATCTTGGCAGTATCCACGTTTTGGTGAATAATGCGGGCGTAGCAAAATTGAGTAAGTAGAGAAAATAATATATTTTATCGCCAACCGTCAGTAAAACCGTCAATTATCAGATTGATTTCCGGAAGTAAACAAACAGTTTACATATGCGTCTGGTAAAGTGACATATGCGTCTGGTAAAGTATTTTGACTTTGACAATACTCGAAAATCATCATCTGTAAGTGTCACGCTTCTCCCTATTGCGGTTTGATAATAGTTTTCTTGCGATTTATTTATAACAAATTATTGTTGGAACTCCTTTGACTTCAGGAATTAACTTTTATAATGCTTCAGGGTGTACCTTCAATTTAAATATAACAAATAATGAGTAGATTTGTTCTATATATGCTTTTTACTTTGTCATAATAAAATGCTATGAAATATACCTCAGTTTTTTATATCCTGAAATCTGAGCAGTTGGCGGTAAAATTTTGTTTGCACATTAATAAATCAAATCGTCTCTTTAAAACGTCAAATACCTAAGAACGCAAATCGCTTCTGACAGCGCGTCGTTTGAAACGTCAAAATAATTATAAAATCATAATTTTACGTATTATAAGAGAAAAAAATGGACAACAGTAGCGATAGTGAATATGTACGCCTGCCGGAATTAATTTCATTTATAAATGTAAGGGTTCCGATTAAAAATATGAGTTACGTATATATTTTTACTCTTTACATTTTTATAAATATGCTCTATAGCCTAGTGGTGGTTGACTATGGCGCGGACGATCGAGGTTCGATCCTCACTGGAAGTTTTTTCTTTTTAGTCGTAGAGAAAGTATAGTCTTTTACTTGTGTAGAATGGCTATTATTCACTTGGATGATTCCAAAACTCACTCGCTGCGCTCCCTCGTTTTGGAAACTTCATCCGCGTGAATAATAGCCATCATTCTGCACTCGTTGAGGAATATACTATTATCGCCAACCGTCAGTAAAGCCGTCAATTATCAGATTGATTTCCGGAAGTAAACAAACAGTATACCTTCCTTTACTTTAGGTGTTTTCGATTATTTACTTTTGGCTGCTAGTAGCAGCTCGTAGTGACTGAATTCCGTTCGTTTATTACCGGGCGTGACGCCTAGTCTTACCTTCCCCTTGCCCCTCAAGCACATATCGAAAAGTCCACGGACATTAAATATTTGACGTTTGTCCGGTTTGACGTTTATTTAAAGGTTAAGATTGTGCCGATTACGATTTAATACTATTTAAACCTCACTAAAAATACCTAAATATGCAAAATTTTATTATCAAAAACATTAGGTATAATTGAAAACTGTTCTTCTAACAACACAGGAAATTCATTGGCATTGGCACATGTCAGGTGGTTTTGAGGATCCTAAAAAATCGTGTTCGATTTGCTCGAAAGTCGTGACGACTGAGGCGTCACGCACAAGTGCTTGGAACCTAAATAAACGAAAGCAACATTTATCTGCCGCATTTGCGGCTAGGCTACGTTCAGAAACTTACTCGGAGTAAGGATAGTTTAATCTGAAGCGTTCATAAATTTACTCTACCAGTATGAGTATGCTTTTATAAACGTTCAGAAACCTACCCGGAGTAAACTCTGCATACTCCGCTTTTTAATGGAGTATTATATAATCTGACAGTTATGACAGTTTGGCTTATACAGTAGCTCTGTTCAGATTACTGCTGGTTATTTTTATTGATAAATTGATATTATTTAATTTTGATACAGTCATATATCTATTAATAGATATATGGTTACAGTTGATTGCATTGTATATCAATAATGGACTACTCTGTGCTATCAATTGGAAAGGATACCATTATTCGTAAAAATAAGGGTAGGTACCTACCTAATGTCTACCTATGCTGTAATATAATACTTTGAAATTTATTAATCATTAATCATTATTCAACATGAGTTCCTAACTCCATGGTTTAATCAATGTCCATGGTTGATTAATTTCTATTTTCGAAATGAAAAATATAACCCCAAATTCATATACACAACACAATGACATTTGATTTACCTCCGGCCGGTATAGCCTCTGAACGGTTACACCGAGTAACCAACAAACATACTTTTCAAATCACGTGATCATACTCTTCTCTACTCACTGAAGTAAGTTTATGAACGTAGCCCTAGTAAAGTATTTTGACTTTGACATTACTCGAAAATCATCATCTGTCAGTGTCACGCTTCTCCCTATTACGGCTTGATAATAGTTTTCTTGCGATTTATTTATAACAAATTATTCATTGTTGGAACTCCTTTGACGTCAGGAATTAACTTTTATAATGCTTCAGGGTGTACCTTCAATTTAAATATAAGAAATAATGAGTAGATTTGTTCTATATGTGCTGTTTACTTTGTCATAATAAAATGCTATGAAATATACCTAGTTTTTTATATTCTGAATTCTAAGCAGTTGGCGATCAAATTTTGTATGCACCACGTCAGTAAAGTGTCTTTATCGTACTCGCCTGTTATTTCGCCTCGCTTCGCTCGTCTCATAATTTCAGACTAGTCCGATAAAGAATCACTTTACTGCCTTGGTACATAAATAACTATTATTGTAACAGGTCAGTATTGATATGGTTAGCACGATTGTATTGAGGTAAGTTGAATTTAATGAAGTTTTTTTTTTCAAAATCAACAATTTAACTACATCTGAAATTTGGCACGTGATGAAATGAACAGTATCAAAATAAAAAAGTGTTAGAGCTCAATAACGAAGTTCCTAAAGTTCCTTACTTACTTTTACATTGTTTTGCCTTAACCTATATGCTCCCATCAGTCATATATACCCTATATACTTTAGAAAATACTCTGCTAAGCTGCAGTTTAATAAATATTACTTTTTTTCAGACCTTTTCACAGAAAGCGATACCAAATCTTGGACTGATGTATTGCAAGTAAATGTCATTGGTACATGCATTGCAACAAGAGAAGCTATAAAATCCATGAAAGAAAATAGTATTAATGGACACATTATTAATATTAACAGCTTGATGGGACACAAAATACCAAATATTCCGCATGTTAATATGTATCCTCCAAGCAAACACGCTCTAACCGCTATCAATGAGTTGTTGAGAAATGAATTGGCTGCACTTGGCAAGAAAATTAAAGTTACAGTAAGCGATTAAATATATACATGATAGTGCAGTGCAAACTTGCGCATTCTAGTCCAGTAAATGAAGGAGGAAAAAAAGGCAAAGTTAACATTAATGACGCCCTGTTTCCATCTGCCGGTTGGAAGTTGCATTTGGTACCTCATTAAACATGAGACAAAGTTCTGCATGAAAACGCGTGCGAGGGTGGAGAAAATGGCCCCAAAAGACCAGGAAATAGGTTTTCAGCCAATATCTCCTAAAATATGGCAGTTAGAGATTCTCGGTTCAGATAAAAATTGAAGTTCAGTTAATTTTCTACCAAAATGGTCCTAATGATTTTTTTCGCAACATTAATATTTTCTGCAAAAAAATCGGGTTGAAAAGCCGGAGATTTTGAGACTTGTGAAATATGCAAGTTTTTTTTTGTGCAAAATTTGATCTGGGGGGGTGTTGGAAATCCATTATTTTCAATGTTTTAGATTGGGAAAATCCTCAGTGCCATAAATAAGAAACCCTGTAACCAGACACTTTTGATGGATATTTATGTTTCCGAGGGTCTTGTTTTCCTCTCAGATGAGGCCTCAAGATATACTTATTAGGAAAACGGGCTATAAAATTAATTCTAGCTAGATGGACCTCACCAGTGGACCTGAATCTAGCAACAATCAGCTTTGCACATGTGGCAAAATACTGGTTTTTGGTAAGGAAAACTGAAAATGCCTCAAGAGTGAAGAATATCTACCCATAATACTCAGCAACAATTTCTTGCAGATTCTCCGCAAATTTTTGCAAATCTTTTTGCAACCAGACTGATTGAGGTTTTTGGAATAACGAGTTATAAACGTTCTTCATGTTTCATTTATTATAGAAAAATATATATATTTTTTATTTATTTATTTATTTATCAACGGGAGAACCCAATATAATGATACAAGAATAATACATTATAGACTAAAATATTACATGGAAAATTGGTTTGTAGCAGACGACACGAGCGCCACGTAGAGCACACGCGCGGCGAACGACGGAGGAACGAAAGTAATAAATTATAGCGTATACATGTAGAAATACTGGTTTTTCCCCGGGGTATCAAAGGTATGACTTATATACATCGATGGAAAGGTGGGAGTTCCCCCGTTACACTAATTAAGGTGTTAAAATGTTAAAAATAAAGAGCAGGGAGAAAAAAAACACCAAATAAAAAGTGCGTTTTTTCCTTGAGCCCGCGTTTTCTAATTTTATTGAAAAATGGACGACTTCGTCAAAAAAAGTAATTGCACAATCGAAAAGTAGACATTCTTAGCTTTCAAATGATGTATCATAGAGACCAATCAAGTAATGTATAAATTTTCAATTGTTGGATGTTCACAAAATTTCCCCGCGCTCCAAAAACAGCAAAAATTTGGGATTCAATAAACAACGATTAAATGAAAATTTAAAAAAAAATAGGGTATACAAATTTAAGGGATGACAAAGGACCTTATGAGGACCCATAATCAAGAAAATTTTGAGTAAATTAGTGCAATACAAAAAAATAGGAACAAATTCTTGGCGAGGTCAAAATTGCCCGGGAGCAGAAAGTTTGACTTGTGTTCCGATATGACCAAAAGAGTCAAGCGTGACTTAATTCACAGGGTATGATAGCAGCAGAATTCCTGTTTTGCATGAACTTTGAATCATAAGAAAATATGCATTTTTCACAAAGTTATTGAATAATTTGTCCCCCCGCTGATGTGTAAATACACAGACTGTGCTCTCCGGCATACAGCACAGAAGCTCATTATTCGAGGTGCGCTTGGTGCCGTTTTTCTCGAAACCGGTCAAATTTTCGAGAAAAATCATTGGGCCCATTTTTGTAGAAAATTAACTGAACTTTAATTTTTATCGGAACCAAAAATCTCTAACTGCCATATTTTAGGAGATAAGGGCTGAAAACCTATTTTTCTGGTCTTTTGGGGCCATTTTCTCCGCCCTCGCAAGCGTTTTCATGCATAACTTTGTCTCATGTTTAATGAGGTACCAAATGCAACTTCCAACCGAAAGATGAAAATAGGGCGTCATTAATGTTAACTTTTTTCCCTTATTTACTGGATTATTCGTTTGCAAAATTGTTTTAATTCGTCCTAGAACCTCTCCTGAGTGTTTAAGATGACACTTGATACCTATCTGTTGTCTATCTCGCAATTAATTATTTTTTTTTCAATTTTTTAGGCTGTTTTGAATAAAAAATTTCGTTCACTAATTTATTGATTTTTGAAAGTTTAAAATCTTAAACTATTTTAAACAATATGGCGCAATGAGATTCCAAATATTTTATTGATTATTATGTATATCATTCTTAATAACAATATGCTTTTTACGCACATGCTCATGTATCTCACTCCCTCCCTATACTTTTGCTTATAAACATTTATCCACATATGATGCCGGGACATTCTATCTAAATACTTTAGCTCCAATTTATATTTGCCCTTTAATTGCTCAATTGCGAACGTGTAGTGAAGAATCGTTAAGGATATCCTCACGTGTTACCTATTGTGTATTCTGTGTCAACTGTGGATATCTGTACCAAAGAATACACCAGCTAACGTATTCTTTGTCTGTACACTGTACAGTTGTAATGTGGTTGTTACGGGGTGGTATTCGACGTGGATCGGCCTCTCAACTGATGGTGTGGCTGGTCACTCGGAGGGTCATCTTACTAGAATAGAACAACTACCTGTAGCACTGGGATACGTTCTATTTATTACTTAAATTAACTACTATACATTATACTACTTATTACTTATGAATTGTGATATTCATATTCTAACATTCACATTAACATTAACACTAATATTAATAGTTTGCATATTTATACGACAAGTCAAGTTCATCATAAGTAAATATAAATAATACTATTTATGTTTATTTCACGCTCTGAACTTGACTTCGTACGTGCGACCTTCCTACTTCTATTTATGTAACGATCTTATGATTTATTGAAATTAGCTTCAAGGAAATTTATGTCTTTTATTTAAATATTATTGTTAACTTATTATATTCACCAAAAGGCATCACACAGTGTACAATCTGCAATCCACAAGTTGCTGAATCTCTTACTCATATATTGCTTGAATGCCCAATATGTAGTGTTGTTCGGGACACGCAGTTGTTTGCAAATTTAAGGAATTTAACTCCTGGATTCGCATGATTTAAATAGACAAAAGAAACTAGTTTATAGTATTATTAGTATGTTAAAATTGCGTGCTTTCATAATGAACGAATAATTCACCTATTTAATCATAATATTGTATAGCCGTACTTCTTGTGAAAAGATGTAATTCTTAAACACAATAAATCATATATCTATATATCTATCATGTATCTCATTCCCAGTTCTATGTATGACATTATTAAGTTTTTCATACATTGAAGTTAAAAATAACCTTTTGTCTATAAAAAAACACATTTTCAGGTTCCTACTAAAACATTATTTTTCAATAGGATAAATTGAGACAAGCAAATATCAACATAGATAGTATGCCTGGCTTTTTTTTAAATCCAAACGTGAAATTTTTTCATATATATACATAAGTTATTTAAGAATAATAATAATAATAATAATAATAATAATGTTTATTTAAAAATTTGTTTACAAAAAAAATAATATAACAATGTAAATTACAATAAATAAACATTTATCATCACAGAAGTTGTTCTATAACAAAGTTATATACAACTTGTACGTGATAACTGATAACAGTAGTAATTATAATAGTTGATATAGTTACGTATAAATATATATAATAAATAAATTTGTCGTCATTGGGTTGTTGTCTTTTTTGGGTAATTTGTCTTTATTGGGTAAGTTGTCATTTTTGGGTAAGTTGTCATTATTGGGTGATTTGTTATCATCAAGTAAGGAGAGTCACAAGTTCATAGTATTTCACTGGGTAATGAATATATCTGTTATGTGTTATTTAATATGCTATTTATGTGTTCTTTAGTCATTGATTGTTTCCATGCTCTAATTTGTAATTTATATGAATATATTTTATTTATGTTTTGTATGTGTTATGGGATTTGATTGTATATTTTGGGGCCCAAGTAATTGAAACTCCTCTGTCCAATTAACTTTTCTCTTTTGGGTAACATGGGTGATTCATTACTAATTGGAAATAATTTAATAGTAGAATCCTGACTTCAAATTATGAAGATTTAACCCAAAACACCTAAATAAAATGTAGCTGCTTACTTAGTTACAGGGTGTTTTGTTTAAAAATTTAAAAACTATTTGTGTTCAGTACTTTAAAACTGTTTTACCTATTCATTTCATATTTGGCAGAAAGTGTAGACACTGTACACCCTACCAAATAAAAATAAACAAACGTTTCTGGCTACTACCAGAGGCGTACGACTGGGGCAAGTGACAGGTTAATTGTTCCCAAATTCTACGCCACTGGCGGAATAGAAATTTTAGCACAATTTTTTGATTCTCCAATACTTTTTACGTAAATAAAGTACTCTTTTTTCATAACGATAAAGTCAATATTTCTCGAGATATTTTAAGTTAAACATGAAACTGCCCAATTTTGATGAGTAATAACTATGTCGATGTTTTGGACCAGTGAATTGTGTGATGCCTTTTGGCCGAAATATTAAGTTATTAATTATTTAAATTTTTATTATAAAATATTTAATATTAAAAGACATATGCTAAAATTTCTATTCCGCCAGTGGCGTAGAATTTGGGAACAATTAACCTGTCACTTGCCCCAGTCGTACGCCTCTGGTAGTAGCCAGAAACGTTTGTTTATTTTTATTTGGTAGGGTGTACAGTGTCTACACTTTCTGCCAAATATGAAATGAATAGGTAAAACAGTTTTAAAGTACTGAACACAAATAGTTTTTAAATTTTTAAACAAAACACCCTGTAACTAAGTAAGCAGCTACATTTTATTTAGGTGTTTTGGGTTAAATCTTCATAATTTGAAGTCGGGATTCTACTATTAAATTATTTCCAATTAGTAATGAATCACCCTGTATAGGTTTTATCTCTGTTTCTTGTAAAATATTCATGATCTAATCGAGTCAAACAATTCTTATTTATTTTAAAATATACTAATAATTTGAAAATATAGAGTTGTCTTACATCGAATAGCCCACTTAATTCAAATAGATCCCCACTAGGAAACATTTTATTTTTTTTATAAATTATTCTTATTAGCCATTTTTGAATTATGTTTAAATTTTGTATGTGGCTGTTTTTTACCCCAAACAAACCTTACAAACCTTTCAATGTATTTTTTGTCTTAAAAATCCCTTATTTTTATGCACTACTAGCAGCACGGTCCTAACGACAAGGATGAACTGAAACAATTTGATGGTGTAGATACAATGCAATTATTTATGTGCAAATTTCTTTCATTCTCTTTTGTTTTGTGCCAACTCCGCTGCTTGTTTCCACCTTTTATCTCTTTTATTCAGTATTTCTCCCATTACTTCGTTCCACTCTTTTCTTGGTCTGCCCCTTTTCTGGTTAATTTGTATTTTAACTTCCCAAACTCTTTTTACTGGACTTTTTTCGTTGATTCGCTGCGAATCACCCATTTAGCCGTATCTCTTCTATAAATTCTAATGAGGATTGTACCTTATATTCTATCCATATTTCCATGATTTTCCTTCCCTCTGTTAATATTCCTCTTAGGACATTTTAAATCAAGAGGCTTAGTTTTGTTCACATACTTCATGAAAAAGTATGTTTCTAGATCATATTTTTATGCTAAGGTTTTTCTTTTTGCAGAGTATTAGTCCAGGTCTCACTAATACCGAGTTAATAGATAACGCTAGAAAAGTTATTAATGAAGTAGATGAAGCAGCAGAAAACGAATGTATGCTTGATCCCAAAAATATCGCCGAAGCAATCGTTTTTGTCTTATCTACGCCACCAAATACGGAGGTACGTATTTTTTAACTAAGAGCTTTGAGAGGTGTCCTAAATTATCACTGTCGCCTGAATGCGCACTCCAAAAAACTATTGGAGAGAGATGAACGAAGAATTTGTGGAAACCTCCAATCACAAACTTGAATGACTATACCGAATTTCAGGGCACAATACGAGCCAGATTCTTGACTGTGTGATTCTCTAAAAAAGCACTACTTTTGAGAGAATAGATATTTTGTCGTCATTGAAATGACAAAGTAAGCAAAAAAGATGTTCTCCCGGGAAACTCTGCTCCCTCAGCCATAAATACGGTGCCTGGGAGACTACTGTTTAAAAGTCGAAAAAGTCAAATTTGTTAAAGTGTCATTTTGATAGTTTCAATTGATTTTTGAATTTGAAAGTATTTTACTAGTAGACCTACTAGGTCCTTTTACATAAAAACTTTCTTGTTTATTTATCGAGTTCAACAATATATCACAGTATAGGAACGAACCAGTATGTTATCTCGTGACGTTACACTGCCGAGCTCTCTGTGACCTACAATGTCGTTCGGATGAGTATCTCATCCGGCGGCCAGTGCTGTGCTGTGCTGTGCTGTGCCAGTGGTGAATTTGCGAATCGAATTATTTATTACAGCCTATATTTTTACGGGTTTTCGGTATTATTTTTATAGTTTATAAGCATTTTTTTGCAATGGAATGGATACCATTAAAAAGAAGAAAACGGGTATTGTGTGGGTAGTTCGTGGATGTAACAATAAATATTATAATTGTGATGGAAAATTATACCTTTTTCCAAAGGATTTAGAAATGTGAGAGACTGTTAGTATAATACTTTATTATTTAATCTTCATATTACATTTATGAGCCTTAGTTTCATGCATTGATTTAATTTGTTGTTTTTGTTTCAAAGCTAAAGTTTGGCTCGAAGCATGCGATAGGCCTGACTTGATGCCGAAACTATAAAATCTATACAATAGTAGTCATCGTTTATGTGGTGCTCATTTTTAACCAGACATGATTATGCAACTTCATAAAAGAAAACTTCTTTTAAAAAAGACTATTCCAACAATATTCCTTTCATCAAATACTGCAATGCCTAAAGACTTTCAGACAAATGATTTATTGGAAAAGAATTTTGTTCGCTACTTTTGTGGTTATTTAATTGAAACATGTTCGGAAATTCATACATGCAGCGTATGTGAGACGTATTCACAAGCGTATCAGAATTTAGACGATTCGTCTTTATATTGTTACCTTAGAGTTTATGAAAATACGAATAAGGATACTTTTGGAAACTTGAATATGCCGCATCAAAATTTTGTACAATACATCTCATTATTAGAAACATTATTCCAAATGACTGAAAGTTGCTACGGAAGATAATATTTTGAATCACTCATAAATATTAGTCTAACAACAGAGTTTGTACATCCTTGTGTTCATTTTCCAATGAAATATTCAATGAAACTTTTCTTCAGGGTACGACTATATTACACATTAAAATTTGTCAATAAAAATTTTAAAAATCATAACAAAATGAAAATTGTAATATGGAAAAACCAATCAATATTTGGTATACGACTATTGTTTTATTCACTCATCAGTGTACTGTTCTACAATATTTAAGAACATTTAACATTTAACACGTTCAAGTCATTTTAAAACTTATGCTACCTACGCCTATGGTAAAATGAATCGTAAAGCGATCCGTTCAAGGTCATCAAAAGCTCTGGCAATTTATGAATGAAATTTATAAGAGTTATAATACTACTGGTTCGTTTTTATACTGTGAATATATTATGATTTAGTTTTTTGAAACTAAACGGTCTTTTTTGACAATTTTTTAAGCTAAAAATAGGATGAAACTCAATTTTGAAAACAACTGAATATACAATAATCAATTATTTTTTTTTCCAGATTACAGAATTAATGATTCGGTCCTTGGGCGTGATGATTTAGTAAATAGAACTATTATACTTTTATTGTGTAACACAAAACAATAATAATGTATTTTTTATTAATAAATACATTACATTGTCCAATCTTATTTTTATATAAATATATTCAAATACATATGTAGCTTTTGTGTTTTCATGAAATAAAATGTCACTTGAAAACGAACCAATAGGACAAATTCTATATAATGGCAGGTATAGTACATTCAATATCCTTCTTAGTGTGCGTCATCGTTTGTGACGTATATCCGGGTTTTTGGTATGTCGGTCATTTTATTTGCTATTTTGACATATATCTAACCTTAAATTTGATAAATAGAATCATCAGGATCGTATTCAGCCAAATTCGAAAAGGGTATGAAATTAATAGTTACCAGCTTCTTCATCTAACTGAAAATACTTGAGAACTTTTAAAATGCTGATGTTTTCCCATGGATCTAGGCTCATATTTGTATTATTGAAATAAATCTAACAATAAGATTAATATCCAATTTTCATAAATAATAATTGACCGTACAGAATTCTCAACTTAATATTCACCGTTTTTTATCAAACTAAAGGCAAATAAACATTTCTTCCACTTTTCAAAAATGACACTGCAACCACTTTATATCCGCACCCTTACGTCGCTATTTAAGGGAAGTAAAAAGTAAAAGATGTCACTTAGATGAAGTAGCTGGTTTTTGTGACGTGTCTACTACCGCTTGTTTCGAGAAATAAAAGAAAAACTCGACCTTATCATCTTCGAGTACACTTCATGGTGCTTTTGGAGCACAAAGAATTCCAAACAAAAGATAAAGGTGCCGGAAGGCTCATTAGAAAGCCCGTATTTTTAAAAATTACTTATACAGGAAATATGTTTTATATTAAAGTAGAGACAGTAGTCGCCAATTACTTAAATGTATTTAAATGAGCCCGAGAGAGATCATACTCCGCCCGACCGACAATTGTCAGACGAATAAAGTATAATAGGCAGCGGCGTCGGTTCAAATCGTTCATTAATTATTATTTTAACAAAATAATTGTACAAAATAAGATTTCCTCTGCTACTTACTGAGAGTACCATCTGCAGAGTATTGCCGAGAAACCATAGTTTTTCAATATTTGCGGTAGGAAGTGATTGCCTGTGTTCAACTATAATCACATTTATAGTTTCAATACGTACTCTGTGAAATGGTACTAAAATGAAAATGAAATAAGTTTGTTAAGATAATAGTATCATATCATATCATAACGCCTTTCAAAGAGTAGTCCGCTCACTAAGAATAAACATCTACGTACTTCTTGGGAAATATGCCCCGGCAGAAAATGAATTACACTTCAAAGTTAAACGGTGCTATAGTTCATTTAAAAACCAGGAGAATTTAAAAAGCCTTACTCACACCGCTAAAAGTTACCAGATTAGTTACTAAAGGGTGTGTTCCGAAAAAGTAGTCAACAGTCGTGTTTCAAATATATTAAATATGCCTTGATAGCAAAGACATTAGTTATAAGTCGATTCATCCTCTGATCTGCAGTATATTCTTTAGATGCTCCTAAGCATTGAACAAAATGTAAAACTTTTTATTGTTTCGTTTCTAAGTCAAACCGAAATATTACAACATCCACATTACTCTTTTACGGCTTTTTTAGTAACCAAACAATTTAATGCTTTAAAAACAAAATCAATTGGTTAATTTTCGAATCGTTTCGAGTACCTATATAAAATTATTATCTATCATGCTTTACAACTAATACCGGTGTGTTGTCGAAACTTTGGAAATAAAGTTACTACAAAGTAACATGAAGGAATGATTCAAACGATAATACAATATTGAAAATAATAATATTCAAAACACTTCACAAAATGACTGATAAATAGCTTTGAATCTACATCAGAACATTCAGATTCATATCGACAACAAACAAATTATGGTTATTGTTGATGATGGAGTATCAAAGATAGTCGAGTTACTTTAATTATATTTATTTCAATAAAATTGAAAAGAATATGACAATTGAGAATATGTTCTGGCAATAACAATACAACAAAATTAATAACTTTGTAGAGCAATATGCAGTATTAATTTATACATTTCCAACAGTTATCTTTATGTTGCCGGATTAGGTGTAATCATTGTCTAATATTAGACAATGGTGTAATAACCCATTTTGCAAATACTTCTGAGATACTTTCTTACTTCTTTTTGCCTTCAAAAACCAATAATGTATTTTCCACCAAACCCATTCTTTTCTATATTGTTTTATATCTTCAATGGCTTATTAATACACCGATCTCGTTGTGTTCTTCCAATAAACTTTGACGATTTCTCTCCAAATATGTACCTATATAACAAATAAATAGTACCTACATTTGACTCTTCAAAGGGTGACACAGTAAAATTTAATTTGTTACAAGAAAGTCTGAACGTTTCTTCTTTGAAGCTTGCAAAATTTTGTCCAACACAGATCTCATTTTTGTTTTTCGAACGACATTTTTTATTCACAATTTTTCCCGGTATTCCACGCAATATTTTCTGCACTGTATATTGTTCCTCTACTTCAGTATTCCTTAAATAACCGGTAAACCGACTTTACTATCATTTTAAGAAAAACGTAAACTATTTTACCAACTGCTTGAGAAATTTTGAAGATAACATGAATATTTTTGGTTTTTCATCCAATATTTATTTATTTATCTGTCAGAACTATCAAAAAAGGAAATTATCAGCTGATCTCAATGCTAAGAAGTGTTGTGTGAAACTGGGCTGTATCTGACCAATCAGGGGTCTACAGAATGGCCAACTTAAATTCAAATTACTCCTCCTGGTTTTTAAATAAGGTATAGGATATCTTCACGATGTAAACAACTATTCTGGTTAATAATAAGAAGGAACCGGTTTCGGCGTATTTACGCATCATCAATATAAAGTAGATGTATGTAGTATCATTCGTCCAGATGCTCTGAGAACATAATTCTGGACTGGATATAACGCTGCAATCACATTAATACATTTACCCTTAGAGATAGAGAAGCAACAAGCCAGCTTTGAACCCGTCAGCATATAAGAGAGAGATAGAAAGTTGGAGGTTTATGCTGTCTTTCTCCATTAGCGAGTATGCTATATATACACAAACAAAGACAGAAAAACCTTTGATCGTCTGTCTCTTTCTCTCTTACTGGAGTTCAGGCGGACATTCCCACTTACAGAGCGCCCTATGGCTTGCTGCATCTATATGTAGTATCTCTATGCATTTACCCCAGTAAAAAGAATGCTAAAAATACGATAATAGCAAAACCCCCACAGCTAACCACGAACCAAAATTTACTGCACCCCAGAACATTACTAGCAGATGAAACTATTTCAGGTTCTTAAATACGGAAAGTCACCAAATATGGAATACCATTTTGTTTTTGGGATATAAAAAAAAAACTTTATATAAATTAAATCAATTTAATGTTTTTACTAATCAGTCATACATTTATATGTAGTGATTAACAGCCTTTGATCAAATATATTAGTTATCAAATTAACACAAAAAACAAAATCACAAATGAGTAACCAAATATGGGATAGGTATCCATGTATGGAATATAAGCATAAATCAACATAACAATAACAAAAATGGACATTAATATCCTTGAGATCAATTAAATAAATATAATATATTGTGATAAATGGAAGAAGTTACATAATTACTTGCAAAAGTCACAGATCCAAGTATCAAACTCTGGACCAGCACAATCATAATGTGTCCAGAGCCCACACATCAAGCATTTAATTTAATATTCCTTAATTACACACCGACGACTGTCCATATTTGGATTTTTATACTAGTTCAAACTCTTCCAAATATTTTTTGAAGTCACAATATTTTAATGACAAAAGATCACAAAATGGTGAAATAAACATAATACCGATATACTAAATAGTATAACACTTGCGTAAACAAACATAACAGCTGGTAATACTCGTTTATTACTTACCTTTAAAATTTTCTGCACGACAACAAAACAAAAGACGCCTGCCACACGTGAAGCATTCGCGCAACTGACTCGATGATGTGGGTGTGATAGTAAGTAGACCGAATGAAACAGAAGATGGTCGAGTGTTGCGTTTCATACTTATAGTCTTAGAGAAATGAAGGCATTCCATATTAGGATACTATTTCATATTTGGTGACTTTCCTCTACAACATATTAACAATAAAATTGGAACCTAATTTTGTTGCATTTGTTGAACACATATTTTTCCAGTTTATAAGGAGAAATATTTCCTGTCCATATTCACCTAGGTATAACTTTCGATCATTTCGATCATTGAACAGACTAGAACGCTACACGCGTTTTATACATTAAACTCAATTATACAATTAATATTAAAGGGCATATTGAGGAACCACAAAAAATTGGATGGATGATTATTAATTCAAACAATAGGACATGGCAACATATGTGGAATCAAGCAGAATAAATAAATAAACGTTGACATTGTTCATGTTTACTCTTATAGTATAATCATTATACGAAGCCTATAACAAAATTTTCCTCTTCTTTCGAATGTTCACCAAAAAGCCATAATTTTGATTATTACCAAGAAAATAGTTTCAATCGATAAAAAAATCTTAAGCACAGACATCTAAGAACACATTGTCTCGTAAGTAATAGAAATAAGCTCAACGTAGTTAATGAAGTTAATTTTGCATGGGCCGTCCGAAATATTTTTTTGTTCGGGCCGAGAAGTGTAAACTCATTTTCGAATGGCTCCTAACCAGTACCCATACACTGTTAGATGATCCCCTACCAACGAAACTCACCTCAAACTCGCCGCCGGAATCACTATCCTAGCATACTTCAAGGCGATCGGCGGTCCATCAGACACTCCCCGTCATCTTCTCCCTTCTATCACTCCTACCTCTCACATGCCATATCGAGTCTCTTTCCCTAAGCATGCTCTCCACCACGCCATCTCTATCCATTCCTCCTCACCTCTCAACATTATCTCCACCATGTTTTCCCAATACACCGCCTCTCCTAGTTTATTTTCCAACTTCCTTAGAACTTCCTCGTACTTCAGCATCTAAATACATGTCCCACATCATCCTCCACTTCACACCTCTCGCACACACCAGTCTCTCTTTTCCCAATCTTGTTACATTGCACCAGTGAGAATCAATGGTTCGTAATGATAGGTCAAGACTCGAAATGATTTATGGATTTTTCATGTTTTCGGCTTTTTAATCATTAAAGAAACCTTGCCGCATATTGCTATGTTAACGTGAAACGGTGCAAGTTAATTTTACTCACAACTATATCTAGTTTACTTTATGAGTTTTGATCGATTTACACTTTCCACGGTCGCCCCATCGGTGCTGCTGTCAATAATAAACGATTTCCATGGAATAAACTTCGAGTGCGTATTGTCATTGATTAAAATGCTATTTTTTAATCAATGGTATTGTACATACATACACTCCTTAATTAATAAGTATTTGTTGTGAATAATGTAGCATTCTACATCTTCAAAGCTGAACCCTAATTTAATAAAGCTGCGTTTACTGCCCATAATTCAATATATCTCTTCCTTCCAATAAATGAAATACATTTTCACTCAACGTCAACTTGAAATTTATTTATGTGGACTACTGTCAAATAATTAACTGATAAAAGGGCTCATTTGGTCCCAAAATTGACCAACAGCTCAATAACCATAAGCGTACATTTATATATAGGTACAGGCAAAGTAGATCTTAAAAAATAATACTAATGGCGTTTGTTTCTTCATTTGTATCACTATCATTCTTTTCTCTCTTTATAATCTTTGTCATCATATCCCCTAACAATTGAGGTTCACTATAAGAATGATCTCTTTTATCTTCAAAAATAAATATTAGTTTTTTTTTGGTTGACTGCTTGATCTAATGTATTGCCATTTCTGAAAAATAATATGAGAATAAAATAGTAGATTTTACTATTACCAGATTGTTGATTATTAATATTACAAATATTGCATACACCATACACATTTTATTTTGATGTTGAATATTTTTATTTATCTGACACTGATTCTTTTGCTTTTAAAGATGCTCAATCAGGCGACAGTGTCCAGGACATTTTTGATTGTCTAAGCCAGATCTTCTCCAATTTTCAGCGTTGCATATTTTTTCCCATAATACATTGGATCTGATACAGCTTATATATAATTAAGATATAATAAGTTTCACACTAAATGGTATTGGCTTATCAACTGCAATAAACTACCTGGTTTAATCCCATTGAGTAGAAAATCATCAAGTGAAAGATGCAAGTTACAGGGTCGAGCTTGACAAATTTGAATTAAATTTTTCATAATATAGGATATATACAAGTAATTTATTTAAATGTACAATTCTATTCTATATTTAGTTCAGTGTCGTTATCCCTATCCTCATCTAAATTAATTATAATTGGCGCAATTGATTCTACAGACAGGTACGAGTTCTCAACAGTTAAAATTTATAACATGACTAAGAAAACTTTTCCAGCTCTCGGTGGGAATGTCATTCAGACAGTTCCTAAGTAATTTTGTCACAGTTCCACTTAAAGTCGGAGATGTTCGATTGAAGTTTGTGGAAGGAGGGAGTCGTAACACTTTATATCCCAGCTCTTCTGCAACTGTATCATAAACATACGTTTTCTTTAAAGAAAATGACTCCAGCACATGTGAGAGTTCTTTTTTTGTATAATTTTCCTGTTTACCTAACTAGTGCGGAAAGTGACACTTTTCCGCACGCTATTGCAGATGGCCGAACGACGCATCAACGGATCATTGATACAACAGTCACAAAATTGTTTTATAGTTTATGATAAAGTTATAGGTCTTTGAGGAATTGGAGTAGAGAGGTGAATCAAGTTTTGAATCTCCAATTTCGCATAATTTGAGGTAGGAATTTCTTGCAATTGTCGACTATGACGTCCACTTGCTGGGTAAGAGAGAGTTTTCAAACCAATGTTCAAAAAGCTATGCTGTCGCATCTTCGTGATAATCAACACAACAGCCCTTAATGTTTTTGGCAGAAAGCCGCAAAGAGTTGGGGATCCAACCATTTCCTTATCCTGCTTGTAATATTTTTTTGCACTCATCTGAGGAATCAGACCATCCCTTGGAAGGGGTGTCATGTCAAACCACGTGCAGTCTAGGTAGATTATTGGGCGATTTTCAGACCGTTATTTTCTTATTGACGTTATATATTCAGAACACCAATTTAAACATGTGGATTCCATTACTTCTTGTTTCTTGCATTTTTCGCGATATTTAAAGCCTATTGCAGATATAGCTTGCCAAAGAATAGTGAAGCTACAGTTGATTGGAGTTTCGTCATTGATGAACCGGTGACTAGAGAGTCGTCTAGACTTTTTGTGGAACCGGAATCTTTACGCTTATTTAGTGATTCATTTCGTCTAGCTGAAGTAAGAGGCACCTTCTTCAAATTACCGGACATTTCCTTATATTTCCAAATTTATTCTTCATCGGGCTTCATTCATTCAAACGTTTGGGTTGTGCTCAACAGCCCGGGCACTTGACCTAAGTCATTGTACCATTCCCAATGTTATCTACTTCCACTCCAAAAGTTTCGTGTCCTCTATATAGGCCACTAGCTTATTTGGGGGGATTTTAAGTAGTTCTGATGGTTGTATAGGTTCCTTTCCAAAATGCTTCTGTCTGAGTCCTTCTAAGTTCTTACATGAGCAGAATATATGAATAGGTGTTTCATCCCTTAGTTCGCACTTCCTACAGAAAGGTTCACTGACTATTCCCATTCTGTACAAATGTTTCCTTAGAGTGCAATGTCCAGTAACCAGGTCGGTTACTGTCTTCAAGTGTCTCTTGCTCAGTTTCAACAAACTGGTTGAGAGTTCTTTGTTTACCTTTTTCAGTAGACTTTTTGCATCGGGCTTCATATTTTTATGTATAAATATTATACCTGGAAATTATTATAGTACAATTCGGTCGTTTTATATTTATCATGGGCATTCTCGGGTTTTACAGCTTAAGGGTCTAAATGGTTTTATTATAATAATCGCTTAGCCAATACCATTTAGCGTGAAAACTTAGATTAGATTAGAATTTGAGTGGCTCTTTGTCCTATCCCACTGCGACCTTTGCAGATCTATTGTGGTCCTCCCCGTGTTGAGAGCTATCTAGCTTCATTCTTTTCATTAGACTTATTAGCCTGGATAACGCCTCCCTGCCTGCCTGTTTATCCATTTGTGGATGCTCTCTTTACTTATTGGCATTTAGCAATTCCACAGGTTCCACAGGTTCTGGCCTTATTATGCTCCCTGCTTGGCTAGTTCATCGGCCTTTTCATTGCCTTTTATTCCTTGGTGAGCTGGTAGCCAGGCTAGGGTCACTCTATTATTACTACGAAGTCTGTTGAGTGCCTTGCAACACTCCCAGACCAGATTTGATGTTATCCGATACGAGCGTATCGCCTTTAGTGTTGCTTGGCTGTCGGAGTAGCGTGAAACTTATGATGCACAATATTCTAGATTCTTTTTATTTTCAACGTGACTACCTACGCCCATGTAATCCAGCGGAATAATAATAATATTATCTTGAAAATTACTCACATGACATAGCCCTTAATCGCTAAACGTACGCCTTCTAATTGGGGATTGTAAAATCAAGCCACCCTTGACTGACAACCGACAGTCAATTGTTCCCTGTATCGGGTTACTAGGGTTACTTCTATTCATTTCGTCGAGCTTACTGGGATTTTATTAAGTTTCACTGACACGTACTTCATACCTTCTAGTGGGATGTGATTATCTCAGGCAGGATTTCTATTATCTTTTGATAACAGGAAATTTTCAGAAGCTGTCAATAATGTTTAACCATTATTGAGGTGTTCATCAGTTTCAAATAATATCATTAAATGTTATAATTTTATTGTTATTTAAATATTGGGAGACTTAATTAGCTGTTATAGCGGCAACAGAATTACATCATCTGTGATATTGTCAATTGTGTAATGGTTCATGAGATACAGCCTGGTGAGAGACGGACAGAGAGGAGAAATTATTGTTAGCTAGTGCTACAGAAAAAACTATTTTGACAAGCAGCTATGTATTAAAAAAATAAAAAATAGACACATGAATAAGTGGCAGTAGTTCATTCTGAATACGGGTCACTAAACTATAATAATTACAAATAACCGGCAAAGTAGCATTTAACACAAACAATTGAAGCACGTGCACTTCTCATCAATACCAAACCAAAATGAACAACAATACTCTTTGACCTAGGTATACTTGCCATAATAGATATTGTGCGAACTTAAAGTTGTCGGCTCTTTGTTCGACTGTAATTCGATACGATACCGTAATAGTCCGCAATATATCTTGAAGGGGATCTACGATTAGATAGCTGCATTGAAAATATTACGTCCACAATACCTCTCATTTTTTATTGAATGCAAACAACACAAGTTTATAGAGCCTTTCTGATGAGCTAATCCATATGATAAATTAAATAGTATAGACGATATTTTTTCACCAAATCGTCAACAAATTAAATTTTTACAATTATATCAGAATAAATTCGTGATATGTCCAACTGAGAGTAGGTACGTGTACCAAATTTCAGCTCAATATTGCAATTTTTGAGGGCGGTAGGATTTTAGGTACAGTGCATGAAAACGTACCAAGTATGTTTTTTCGAAAATTATTCCACAAAGTCCACAAATAGTCTGAAATCTCTGAAAAATCCTACAGCACTCAAACATTGCGGCCGGATACGAAATGCCTCCCGAAAAAGGGTTTCTTACCTGTCGCTAAAAGGGTCACATACGAATTGCCTCCTAAGCTCTAAATAAATTACCAGCTTCTAATCTTTGTACGAAGGTGAGACGTTGCCAAACTTTCGTCCTTTTATAGAATTTCGTTAATAACTCAATATTAACCATTATTTTTTGGTTTTAATATTTTGATTATTTTGATCAAAAACATAAAGACATGATAAGTATTTTATACATTTATTAAAACAAATCATCAGCAGAAACTTACAAAATTACATAATATTATCATCGCAGAAAATTTAAAAACACCAATTTTTAAGAAAATTACGACTCAAACAATAAAATTCAGTCTGCAGACTGAACTATTCAATTTTATATACAAATCATCAGAAGAAATTTACAAACTTACAAATTATTTTTCCTAAATTTGTATGACACTAGTTTCACAAATTCTAATTTATTTATTGTACCTTCTCTTAATTGTAATATTTTTTCATTTACAAAATTGATTTTTGCTGTACTTTCCTCAACAATTCTTTTTGGTACCGAGACAGAATTTATTTTAATATAGGTATTTATTTGAAATTGTAAAATAATCTCAATAAAATTATTTATATTTGGATGAGGGCAGTAGAAAGACGAGTTATACTTGGAATGGAAACTTTCACATGGGTTTGTGGTTCTTTCTAAAGATGAAGAGTGCTCAGCCCAGAGATGTGGCGGAAATTTCGAATTTTCCGATATATAATTATCCACAAGATAATCACAAAACTGAGTGACCCTTTCATCGACTGGTTTAATTTCGGACAAATCTATTGCAAAAAAATCGCCAACTTCTTCAGGATCTAAGAATGATAGGCCAAAAATATATGACAGAAAATGGGTAATTTCACTTGAGTCAGCACCTTTTTTCTGGTATTCTGGAGCTAAGCCCAGTGCTTGAAGCTTTCTATACCAAGCCTGACCCAAATGAAAACGACATCCACGAAGATCTGCTTCAGGGAATGCCTTACGGATACCATTATGTATAGAAATTTCAAAGTCTGAAGTTATTACTTTAGGGGATACAGGGCAATTGAGTTTAATACATTCTTCTATGATATATTTAAACACGAGATAATAAGAAGATGACTTTTTATCTTCAAGTAAACAGAAGACGAGAGGAATATAATGTCCATTTTTTAAGCCATGTATAGTGAACAATTGGGTGAAAAAGCGAGGACAGTACTCAAAAGTTCCGTCGACATACCAATTGGAAACAGTCGAAAGAAAAGAAAGATTTGAAGAACAGGATAATATAACAATGTGATTATCTTTGTCATTTTTAATTATAAAATTTTCGTTCCTATTTGTAATAATCGAAGTTGAATCGATAGCAATATGAAATTCAGATATACTTTTAGGAAGTTTAATTAAAGAATTAGTTGTTCTAGCGTAATATAAATTCTGTCTCACCCTATAGATATCGTTGGTAGTAAATGTCTCTATATTCGTCTTCTTAAGTTCTTTACATATGAGCTTCATTGGTTTTTCGTTGATATCTTCCACGGCTGCTCTTTTTATCGAATTGCTTACGGCTTTCCTATTGGACACTTCGGCAGACAACTTCTCGTGATTGTGATCTAATATCGACTCAATTATCGAATTGTCACATCCCTGCGTTTTCACAAATGCTTTGCAGGTTTTCTTAGTACATGTCCATCGCTTTACCGTATCTTTGGCCAACATTTTTTGAAAACCGAATGTGAAACCATCAATTGATATTAAAGGTTTGCCCTTTTGACTCGAACACATCGTTGATTCCATTATTTCGAATATTATAACTTAATCCACTTAAACACAATTTGAACTTAAAATTGACAAACTGATACAAGCTTTAAATCGACAAAACTGAGACAAGAACTAATAAACTTGAAGTATTTATACAAAAATTAAGTGATCACATAATTATAGAAAGAATATTTATTATAAACAACTAATTACCAGATTTAGTAGGTGCAAACTACCCTATTCATGGAATAGATTAGAGATTAGAATCGTGTTAGATCAAAACAATTAGAATACTTAGTGTAGGTACATCGGCTTTATTTTTAATGGTAAACAATTTTATTTTCTAAACAAAAATGTACACTGATTAAGTAATCACATCATTATAGAAAGGATATTTATTATAAACAACTAAGTGTACTTCGGCTTTGTTTTTAATTGTAAACAATTTTATTTTCTAAACAAAAATGTCGTACTCTGAAATATTTTGTTAACAGATTTTATGTACAGTGCATAAGAATTAGAAAAATAAAAATAGATATATATTTACCTATTCAAATTATAATTTGGCAACATTGTGTCATTATACAAAGATTAAGCACACAAAATATTACCATAAATGATTAAGGACCCGGAGGCATTTCGATTGTACCCGGGAGGCATTTCATCTATGAAAATAGGTACCTGAAAAAACGGGAGGCATTTCGATAACACCGAACATTGCAATATCTAGCTGATAGCTGATCCTTTGCCGTTACGTCATACATTGTCCAGCTTGCTCTCCCATTCATGAAATGGATGAGACGGAATTATGACGTCATTAACGTACTTCTTATCTAAGGTCGACATAAATTTTATCTGTTACTTTTGACAGTTCAGTTGTCATATTTTGAAAACAATTCTTAAAATGTCATTGATTATAATTTTGAGGTTAAGTGTAAAATAACATTCAACTAAAGGTGTTTTCGATTATTCACTTTTGGCTGCTGGTAGCAGCTCGTAGTGACTGAATTTCGTTCGTTTATTACCGGGCGTGACGCCTAGTTTTACCTTCCCCTTGCCCCTTGAGCACATACCGAAAAGTATGAGCTTCAAGCCATGGACATTGAATATTTGACGTTTGACCGGCTTGACGTTTATTTAAAGGTTAAGATTGTGCCGATTACGATTTAAACCTTACTAAAAATATCTATATATGCAAAACTATATTATCAAAAACATTCTAATTGAAAACTGTTCTTCTAACAGCACAGGAAATTCATTGGCATTGGCACATGACAAGTGGTTCGTGACGACGTAGCGTCACGCACAAGTGTTTGAAGCCCAAAGCCCAAATGAACGAGAGCAATATAATATATGACATATGTAAAACAGTAGAATACGTCACCGATTATGACGTAATGGCAAAGGATGGTTGAACTAAATGCTAAAGCTTAAGCTTTATTTTTTGTTACTGGACAGTCCGTAAACCAATCTGGAATTGCACAGAGCTAGCTGCTTACTTTATGGACTATTTTCGGACCGTTTAAAATTAAACGAAGGTTGAAAAACCTCGATCATCCTGCATGGTCTATAGAACTGCACTAACCTAACTAAATTGACAATTGAAGATAACTCATCATCATCACTGTATTGAGGGTTAGTCTCTTCCGTCTCTTCCACAAAGTTTTTGTTTTTAATATTACATATCTTGTAAGACTTCTGGAATTATGAGATTATTGATCACATCAAGAAGAACATCGTTTTCACTTGATGATGATGATGAACTATGTTCAAATATTTCTCCATTTGGTAAATATTAAATTTGAAAAGTAAAAATAAAAATAAACAACACACAATAACCAGCCCCTACCTCTAACCTCTGCGGATTTTCAAAATAGCTCCCCCCTGCTCCTTTGCAACTGATTTGAGCATGCGTAAAAAATAATCCTAGGACGGTTTTCGAACCGTCCAACAACTGCTCTTAAATAAACCCGCAAGCTCCGGACACTCTTGGAAGAGTAATTGCATGAAGCCGAATAAATCTTAGTGCTATTCGTACGATACTCGATAGGGTGACAGACAAGATGAAACTTACCTTGTTCCTAAACTGAACCAGGATCATTGGTTAATTATTCGAGAAGGGCAAGAAAAATGTTTGAAAAGCTATACAGATGTGGAAGAAAAGTGGAATGATTATTTTTCCCTCTCCTCCTGTATAGCTACTTCCATCATTTTCATTCTCCTTCTCGACAAATTAACCAATGATCCTGCTTCAGTTCGGAACTACGCTTGCCAAGCAATACAGAAGGGGAAGGGTGAATAAAATGGTTTTTTTCCTTCCCCTTCTGCATAGCTTTTTCAATCACTTTCCTTGCCCTTCTCGATAAAATAACCAATGATCCTGTTTCAGTTCACTGTTCAGGACAGCACTTGGCAAGCTATACAGAAGGGGAAGGGTGAATGGAATGGCTATTTTTTCCTTGGAAATGAGCATGCGAGGCAAGTAATGAAATGTCATCGATCCAAGTCATTTGTCTACCTGTTTGATCTAATGGCTGAATGTAATTCAGGCCACTAGATGAACGGCGCTATTTAGTAAAGAGGGTAGGCTCTTGATTATGTGTGTGTGAGGTTGTGATATTGACTGCGGATCCTTGTGGTTCCATCAGCCTAACCAATTAGGCTCTTGATTGAACCAAAGAATACACCAGCTTCACAAGAAGCGAAGCGCGACGCAATCTCTTTGATGTTTTGGTAACAAAAATTTATGACCTTAAGAGACCGACGTTGACAGATACACTGAGAAAATGATCAAGTTTTCAAATATCGTTGATATCATTGGTCGACAAAGTGAAGTATGACAAGTATCTTGTTATAAAAATAGCTCCTTTTAGACATGTGTATAGAAAAATGGGAACGGAAAGGTCGGAAACTTCACTTTCTGTTTAGCAGAACTGAATTGTAATTTCGACAAAATTATGTGTCCTAATCCGATTCTGTTCGATGGATAATAATACACTGAAGTATTCTACCTATCCCTTTACATAGTCCGCGATTAAAATCTTTTCAAATTGCTCTTTATTAAATTTATGTTGTCGACTAAAGGAATAGGGTGGACAAAATAAAGAATTTAATGAAATTATTAACTTTTTGATGTCGCTAATGAATAGGAACAAGATAATAGAAAATAAAAGCGTGATTTCTGTTGGCGCTTCGATGCTTTGTTGTTTGTATTTGCGTAGCATATTTTTAATGTTTGCTCCCCCTATTGACAGGGGTGTTGCCGGGGTGAGAATACTAGTGGGTGGTATATTAAATGTATGTTATTCTATAATGCCATTTAATTCGATCTCTAAAACAGATCCGCTGCGCTACTTACACACAATAATGGATATAAAATTTTATAGGTAGTAAATATAATATAAATAGGAAAAATATATTTTAGAGTAGAGCATTTTCAAATTTTAATTCCAAATAACTGTGCATAATATACAATGTGTGCTGTTAAACCTCCTAAAGTGATTAATTCTCTCACAAACTTCTAATCCAATCAATTAAGTGAAAATTTTAATATCGGAAAATAATTCGAAAATGACTTGAAACGTTTTGCAAATTGTAAAGAAAGTTGTTGATTGGTCGATAATACAAGTTTAGTTGTGCGGTAATTAGTTGTGAGCAATAAATAGACAGTTATTGAACAAGTTGAATAACAAGAATCAATTTTCACCACAATTGATAGATATAGTGTATTTTTATCATATCGATAGCTGAAGAGCTCATTATAAACTCAAACACGTGTCTGAAAAAGAATTAAACATAATTGTAAGCGCTAAATTGTAATCTAAATAAGTGTTCAGTTGGCAACTTTCGTTAGATTGTTCCTTTAAAATGAGCCGCAGGTAGCTAGGACCATAGAACCCTTATACCATTACCATTTAAATATATTTAGAAGTGATAAATTTGCCGTGACAGTACAGTGTAGTTGGGCATGAATAAGATCCTGAAATATTCAACAGTAATTACACAAGTGCTGGTAATTTTTTGATAATTTTATCTAAATGCACGAATCTTTTTTTTTCAATTTAGGTGCATCGATTTCTGTGATCATTAGCACCAGAATTTGAAGAACAAAGGCTCATCGTTTTCGATTACAATACTTATATTTTATTGAAGAGGTTGGTTGATTGTTGCTATGGAAATGGGATGGGATTTCCCAATAGCAACAAAGACTAGTGCTAATCTAGTTAAAATTATAACAAATTATTACCACGAGTGTAATTCGGCATGATTTAGTAAATGTTAAGCAAATTAAGTATCTTCATCAAACAGGTTAACTGACAGCAAATTTTTAACGTCAAATAAAAATGAGACTGACAAATGTCCGGTAACCAATGGCTTACGTATTCATTCAAACGAAGATCCAATCAAACAGCTTGAAAAATTACCGCTGTAATTTGCTAGTAACAAATTATCAGTGTAATTTTGATGCTATTGGTCGATTTAAATTTTTTTCTCATTACGATTGGGTGACAGGATCGTTTAAAAAATAATCTTTTTAATTAGTAAGTACTATATAAGAATGATTTCTAGCCCTAAAAAGGGCTGATTTGTTAAAAACTTACAAATGATGTACCTAATCAAAATTCCATTTCATCAGAATCTGACGAATCTTTAACTCAAACATTAATTATTATAGAGTCAACGGTTCCATCCATGATATTGTCCAGTGGTCACATCTTCTCTTCTTCTTTATGCGTATGACTCACGTCATTTTTCCAGCTCTCTGCTGACACTTTTGATAAAGAGTTTTGCAGTAACTGATGTGGGTCTTCCAATTTATAACTTTTATTATTTCGTGCTACGTCAACCCTTTACTTGCGCTCATATAAGCTCAATAACATTGAGCTCACAGTGGTATGGTGGTAATCGTAGCACAGTTATCCTACGTTCTAACGCCATTTTGTCAATTATATATTTCTCGAATTTCGATTTCTGCAGTCTTACAATTCGTAGTAATAATTCTTGTTTTACGGAATGCTCCTCGTATATATGATGTTGTGTTATCCATCGAAACCATTATCTCAGCTTTCTTACAAGCAGCTGTTGGCAATTTTTCTACAAGTCTTGAATGATAGCTAGCATT
>CAJUYH010000005.1:0-38832 GCA_910591685.1 Galerucella tenella
GAAGGCTCAGGCTGTGGAATTTACTCGAGAGCACTGAGCCTCAAGATCAAAGGATTGCATCAAAGGATGCAGTATTGCCAGGATCACCCTGGGCGACCCTGGGAAGCTGGCGCCGAAGAAATATTTGGCGATGACCAGGAAAAACCTTCGTTTAACAGTAGGATTTTTGACTGGCCACTGTCAATTAAGGAAACACCTCCATACTATGGGGCTAGTGGACACACCTCTATGCAGGATGTGTAAACAGGAAGATGAAACTGTCAGGCATGTCTTATGTGAGTGTCCGGAGTTGTCGTCAATAAGAGAGTGTGTGTTCGGTGAGTCGTGGCCTACACCTGCCGATATAAAGGAGATGTCTCCCAGTGACCTATCCACCTTCTTGAGAAGGACAGGATGGACGATGACCTAGGAGGACAACTCCTCGTGAGGATGTACAATGGGTCACGTGTGGCCTAAGTGCCTACTCTACAGATACAGAGATAGCACGTGCTTTCAAATGGAGGACGGACGAGAAAGTTATTAATTTGACAAATTTACACCTGAATCATAGACCCATAGCATAGACCCCACATTAATTCTTGTTTTATGTCGTCAAGGAGATCACCAAGGTCTGCCATACTGACTGAAACGAGTACTTTTTCCACTATGGACATGGATTATGGGCCCCGCATGCTTTTGCGTGATCTTTTTTAACAATGAACAAATATTTCAAAACGACATTCCCCTGGATCGTCGCCAAGTGGACGCCATAATGTCATGGTTAATTTGGAAAGAAGAATTCGTACACAAGCTTCAGTAGCTAATATTGAATTTAGAGACACGACCTCGTCCTTTTCGATAATCGAACCTGGCCCTATTCAACGTATAGTTTTCCAAAACCACCTTGTCAAGACCCCGAAACCACCCACATTCAATGGCCAGATGGCATGGGAAGCATAATGTCGACTCCAATTTGAAGCTGCTGCCATAGCCAACGGTTGGACTGAGACACAAATAGCGGCTTAATTATCAGTTTCTTTTATTGTTTTTAAAATATTTTTATATTTTGCTGAGATATTTTCAAGTCACAGCATAGTGTACAAATCTGTCATATCCAAGGATATAAAACAGCCTTAGTTAAATTGAGAATGTGATGGACTTTCTTTATTAATTTCTTGTTCATTTTGTCGACGCTTGGTAATACAAATACGAGTACAATGAATATTTTTAACTTAACTTATTGAAATTAGTTGAATAAAAAGATTCGTACCTTTTGGTGGTCCACAATTAAGAGCTCTGTATTTTTCTGAACTAGTAAGTGGTTGATATGTTGTTGATGCATTCCATGCATCCATTATTAATTTTTCATAAGAATCAATATCTTCTTCATTGTAAGCATATTGGCTACATGCATTTGTGAATAAAATTAAAAATACAACCACCCCCAACATTGTGTCTATACGAATTAAGTATACTGCTCCAATTGTATGAACGATTAAATTAACTTAATGTAAAATACTGGTATGTATATTGATATTGTATGGAAAAATAATAATATATTCACTTTAAGTAATTGAAGATAACAAAAAATTACCTGTTTACAGAAAATATACGCAAATACATGCAAAATATAGGGGAGTTCGCCTATGTTGGCATACACAACTCTAATGCTCTCTAATTTGCTTATTTGCAATCGCAACATTCACTGTTTTATCTGTGTATATTCTGTTTATAACAGCTATTGATGATAGTAATTCAAATTCTGATAAAGTGATTAGGCGTAGTGTGTTATTACATTTATTTTACGAGCTGCTGGCTGGGCCGGATTAAAGTGCAATGCCGCTGTGGGCCCCAAATTTTTGCCGCCCCTATCCCATGTCATTACACTACAATGTTACACCACACACATGTTATAAATAAATTAATGGTGCTAAAAAGCAGAAAAACATTGAGGGTATTTTAGGGCAACGTAGTCTTAATATTAAGTAAGGCTTAACAACTGTTAATCCTTGCTTACTATTTTTTGCAATTGCAACAAAAGAATTAAGCTTTACCGAAACTCGAAATTTTGTTAAAAGTAGAAATGAATAGAACTAGATGGATCTTATTTTTGCAATATATACTGGTAATCAGGCAATTTGTACAGGAAAAAAATGAAATACATCTATTAATAAACAAACGTAGATAATGATTTATAGAAACAATAATTAGATAAGTGACCACATTATTTTTCTTCAATTAAAAAGTTTTTGCGAGCTTTGGCATAAGCAAAATTAGAAACTATGTCGTTGAAATCTATAGTATTCACTAGATGTGCTTCAATGTGTAGAATTGCTAAATGATTCAGTTTTTCATTTGACATTGTTGACCGCAGAAAACTTTTAATTCGTTTCATCGCAGAAAAAGACCTTTCAGCCGAACAATTAGTCACAAACAAACAGAGGTACATCCTAAACGCAATGTCCAAATTGGGGAAACTATTCTGCAGATTCTTTGTCCTTATTAAATTTGACATTTGTATAATAATACCATCTTTACTGTGAACAATGTTTGTTGTATTCTTCTGTTCACATAAAGACCAAAATTGGCTTCTACCACTTTTATTTTCTGAAGTAAATGAATGTAATTTTTCTTGTATATATCGATTAAAATGCATACACTTAGAAATAACTTAGTCTTCTAAATCTTCGGGATAAGAAGCTATAAGGTTTTTCGCATACTTATCAAATTCTATTTGAGATATATTTTTTGATAAAGGCACTCTAATATTTTAAATATTTCAAATGTTCCTTATATCCTGTGCATCTCAAATTCTGTAAGGAAATAGTTACAAAACTGGTTTTATGTTTTTTCTAATAACTTTAATTTTTTTACCGAGAAGCATTTGCCGCCCCTCAAATGTTGCCGCTGTGGGCCCGGGCCCCACGGGCCCCTTATGATGTTCCAGGACTGGCTGCAGGATCTCTTGTGGTTTTAAAGATAGAATATTTAGAAGTAAATTTGAGGTATTTCTTTTCATTCTGTCAGCTAGAGCAGTGGAACTTTCATATAGCTGTTTAAACCTTATCATTTTTTTCATTTTATTCTCCAATTTAAGAGTCTCGTCAAAAATCCTTTGGTGAAATTTTAAAGATATTTTTCAGATTATTGTGACGATTTATTATCCTTGTTGAAGTGTAACCACAAAAATATTATTATTATTTCGGAATAGAGAGAGTAATTGTTTGAAAAAAAAACCAACGAATACTTCTGAATATCTAAATGTTATATCAGCGCCAATTCATGTGTTATTAAATTGAAAAAATTTCCAAGATAGGTTAATGGATTTTAGTGGGTCTTGCTGTACATCCACGTTATTCAAATTACTGAAAAGTGGCAATGTTATCGTCGTATTGTAGATAATACACCATAATAAATAATGGGCTTACGATTAAGCGTATAATTAAGCAGCTGTTTATTTATTTATTTACTCCAATCAACAGGTAAGCCCGTTAATAAATTAAATATCTACTGTACAGTACGAAATTGGGAAGCAATAAATAGATAACAAAATAAATGGGAATAAACTACAGATTAGAGAGCCATAAAACTTTTCGGATTTACCGTGCAGAGCCGCACTATACCTGATGAAAAAGAAAAAGTACTAAGTAAATCATAATAAGAATGACCCAAAAGTCTTATAGAGTTTTTAGGTAATAATTTATTATTCGCCAACAATATAAATACGACCCTGTAACGACTAATACTTTTATCAATAATCAATCATAATTGAGAAAAATAGTCCCAGTCTTAAAAACACTGTACACTTGGAAACCTACTAGTGAAACGTTAACTTTGTTGGTTAACATTCCAGATAATAAAAATGTGCAATAATGACTTCAGAATTTTGATTTTTGGTGGAATAGTATATATATATATACTGTTGCAGGCTATTGTGAACTCCGTTATACCTGTAGTCTAATTTAGGCTCCTAGCGTATATTTGATGTATACCACTATACAAGTTGACGTCGTAGTGGGATCCGGTATATATAACGGCTACGGTAGGCTCCGTATATGAAGCATTTCAGGCAATATGAACTCCTTGCGGCGTTGCTACTATCCGCCAGTTGATAAATACAACAAAAACCAAAATTGCCTGTTAGGTATTGACAATGTATAAAACGATTGCGATAGGCCTTTTCCGTCAAAAATTATAATCCGAGACTGCATTTGTGAGTTTGAAACAACACCTATGGAAAACAAAACATGTTTGTCATATTGAAGATAAAGAGTTTTTTATATCATGATTGGAAGAGTAATGATACCTATAAATCAGCATATTAGCATATCATATAAAGACCTACTGACAAAAATAAGCTCGATAGTCGAGCTAGTATATGTTTATGGAAAAATATATTCACATAATTGATTGATGCATTTATGCGCCACTAATTATTTCAGTATTGATAGTTCCGAAGAAGGACCTTGCACTTTTTTATGAAGAGAGACGACTGCATGGTAAATCTCATTGGAAATTTTATATGTTGTTGTACTCGCCTAGTACACTAAGGAAATAAAAGGAAACATTTTCCTTGTATTTTTCTAGTTACTAACTAACTAATCTTACCTATATCATTTTGTCCAATTCTACGAGGGGTATCTACATGCAAACGTGGTGTCATTTGAAGCCACCCTGTTAAATTTTTTTGGCAAAAATTCAACCTGTAGTGAATATATTATGAAAATATGTGTGTTCTCGGTCTGTTCAGGGTGAGTTGTTGAACATTTTCAATTTAAAGTTATAGTTTGATAATAGTAGTTTGTACAACTAGTGCGCAAAGCGTGATTTGCGTACAAGTTGTACACAATATTTTTTCTACAACCACATTTATTAATGAAAGAAATACAGTAATTTATATAGGTATTTTATTTAAACAGAAAGAACTTACAATATGAAAATAAATAGAAAAATCAGTTGAATGTATGATTGATTGTAAAATGTGAACCTCAGGTAACATATTTTCGGTTGCAGTTCGAGCCTTTTCGATAATATCTGAAGGAGTATTTTCAATGTCCGAATTGGACAACTCAAAAGATAAATTATTTCGATCTTGGTTCATAATTCCCAAAAATAATGCCTAATAGGTTAATGTTTTTACAATTAATAAATTAAAATGAATAATAATAATCGGTTACTTACTATTGTTTTAAATTTGAAAATTGTACATTTATGAGAAAATCACTATTAGGTTGAATTGTTGAAAAAAAGTTGACAAAAAAAGTTGACAGGTCAAAGGTATCTTTGTTTGACATTCCGGTGCGGAAAAGTACCATAGCGTGTACTTTTTGCATTACTTTTCCAACGGTATCAGAAGAATTAAGAAAAGGCCTGCTTTGCGTATAGAAATTTGTGTAGAAAAGCGTGTTTCGCATAGTGGTTGTAGGAAAGATGTTTTTTTTTCCTTAAGTGTGTCGTGGAAAAAATATATTGTTCGACTCGTGTGGACTGTCCATATCCACACTAGTTGCACAAACTACTATTACGTACTACACCACAATCATATTGTTTTTATCTAGTTTCAAATATTGAGTTTGTTTGAATTAAAAAAAAATAGCCAATTTATTGCAGCAAGATAAATTACAGATCTACATATTTTGTTCGACGATCCACACGAAATAAGTCGCGGCACAGTTAATGGTGAGGTTTATCTAGATTTTTTTATCAACTTTTAGTGCCTACCCTACAAATACTTTTTCCTGATGTAAATCATCCAAATGAGATAGATCGATCTATTTACTACCAACAAGACGGAGCTCCACCGCATTTTGCACGTACAGTTAGAAATTGTTTAAGCCAGGTTTTCTCCGATATGTGGATTGGAAGACGTGGAACGATCGAGTGGCCGGCTAGTTTTCCCGATTTGACTCCTCTCGATTTCTTTTTATGGGGCTATTCAAAATCCAAAGTTAATTTCACTAGACCAGGCAATATTGCTGATTCAAAATTTAGGATAACGGAAGAAATTAATAAAATAACTCAGGGGTCATACAAAATGTTGTACGAGAATTCCGAAATCGCCTCGGTTATGGTCAAGAAGTGCATGGTGGTTATTTTGAACATTTAATTCAATTGTGAAGTACATTGAAAAATGCATTCTAAATATTATGCGACATTATTATCTTCATTCTACGTAAAGTTTCGTGAAAGATATTATCAAAATTTTACATCTTGAAAATCAATTTTCTAAGTAATGCTGCAACAAATTTTAAAAATAACTTCATATTGCTGAACAGAGGACTGTCTTGTATCACCCTGTTTATGCAGTTAGGCCCGAATCTCTCAGCAATAATTGTCCTTCACCCTCGAAATATAGACCGATTAGTTGTTATAACATAAACGAGTGACGAGGGGATGTATTTTTTTACATTGAGTGGAAGATAACGCATTTATATTTTGTTTTCTATGAAGTAACCTATATTGATTCAATTTACGGAGTTTCATTTAATTACCTACATTATTATAATAATTTCTCTATTATAAAAAAAGCATATTGAAAAATTATTCGAAACGTCAATTGCTTAGTCTCAATTTTTATATACATATAATTGAACACTAGATAAAACAACTTTCAACTGCATTATGAAACTGCTTATACAGGATAATTCATAAATTATGGGCCATATTGTAACCGTATGTTCAAAAAATGGAGATAAAATTACTTAACTGAATGATAAGGGGTTTGAGATACAGGGTGCTAGAGTTATGAGAAATCAAATATATTTTTGTCAATTACTCAGCCATTGTTTTAGACAAATAAGAGTATGATGATATATTCAAGGTCCAGGGTTATTCATTATAAATTACCCACCAGCTATCATCGTTATTATTACTTTTAGAAAAAAAAAATATCATATAAAAATTGTTTGGTTACAGCTGAGTTTTCCTAATATATTATCAAAAGTTCAGTAGCGTGGATACAAAAAATAATAGTTTTTTTTTCAAATGGGATACCCCGTATATTTTCACATTTTTGAAATGGTCTTTTTTATCTGATTTCAAAAATATATAATATGTTACCTCCGTTTTTAAGTTATCAAATGTTGGAAATCTTAGTTTTAGTAATTACTGTGAATAGGATAAAGATAATATATCAAAGTTAGCTATGAAAATGAGAACTAATTCTTATTTGATAATCTACATTTTTCTGATAAAGTAATTAAAAACGTTCACAGTAAGGTGGAAGATACTATCAATAGTAATAATAATAATATACAAGTGGTTAAAGAGAGGATTCAACTTGAAATTAACGAGCTAAATAAGAATAATGAAGTCATCTGCAATGTTTTTATAAATAATATAAGGAGGTGTTATCAATGATGCATTAACAATAATGGTGGACATTCCGAATATCTTTTATGGGTCATTATTTATAAATTTTCTCAAATAAATCTTTGTTTTTTATATACATATACAGGGTGTCCCACGACGATTAAGACAAGTAATATATCAGAATTGGGCAGTAGTAGATAATTATAATTTTGGGGGTGTAAATTAGAGCAAATGTATCTTTTCTTGTTATTGTGTTACCCAATGAGGTATTTGTATTTGGTCACGTGACGTCGCATTCAAAATTATTAATCAAGCCTGAATCAGTAAGAAAAACAGTGTGAATAAAACAATTTTAAATGCCTTCCAATATTCAAAATGACAGAGTAATATTATCTGAACTAATGGAAGTAATAATAAATTGAATTCATATTCCATAAAAAACTGACCAATCCAAAGCTCCCGTTTCTGAATCGTTCAAAATGTCGAATTACTTGAGAGCTCTTGTATTAACATCCAATTCCTGAATTAATTTTTTTAAATAGACTATTCTGCTCATAGCTTTGATTTTCTTGAAGAATACTTTAACTATAATAAACATTTACCAATACTGTAATTCTTTATCTAATCAATGAAATACTATCAGAAGGAGCTTACTCCGACCGCTAAAGTGATGGGGTACTCAACTGCGGCAGTGCCAAGTTTATCGGATCCTACTTTGACCTAAATATATGACATACAATGTATATCAAGTTTTCAACACATCGCCATCTAGAAATATACACGCGCACTACAAAAAAATACAAATTCACGAAAACGGCCAAAACTAGCTCCTTCTGAAAACTATGCCAAATCAATCTAGACATAAATATAAGGTAGCTGATATATTTTTTAGGACTTGGTAAGTTGGGCTCCGTATACCGGAGCCCATTTTACCGCGGAGCTCACTTATACCTCAGATTAGGCTACTGTCCAAGTCGATCGACGACAAGGAAATAGCAGTAGCTACTTTTCTGGATATAGAGGGAGCATTCAATAATGCTTCTCCAATATCTATAACAAGGTGTATGGAAAGATGCAGCTAATCTAGGGAATAGGATAATCACATCCACCCTGGGGGAGGCAACCATCACAGCGGGTGTGGAAAGGGGTTGTCCTCAAGGAGGCGTTTTATCGCCCCTTTTGTGGGCGATTCTAGTAGACACGCTTCTAGTACGGCTATCAGACAAAGGTATTCGGTGCCTGGGGTATGCGGACGATCTTGCCATCGTCATAAGAGGACGGTTTCCGGACACAGTATCGGAGCGCACCCAAATGGCGCTTGATATAGTGAGTGGCTGGTGTAGGGAGGAGGAACTAGCAGTGAACCCCTACAAAACTACACTGGTACCGTTTACAAAAAAGAGAAAATTGCAAGGACTACAAAAGCCGCAAATCAACGGAGTGGAGATTCCATTTGCGAATGAAGTTAAATACCTAGGGGTAATATTTGACCAGAAGCTCAATTGGAACTCCCACATTGAAAAAACCGCACATAAGGCCAGAATCGCTCTTGGAAGATGCAGGCAAATGTGTGGAAAGAATTGGGGATTAAATCCTAGCATGACCAAATGGTTATATACACAGGTTGTGAGGCCAATGATAACCTATGGATCAATTGTTTGGTGGCCCAGGACACTGCAGATCGGAGCGCAAAGGCAGCTAAGTGGTATTCAAAGGCAGGCCTGCTTGAGTATCACAGGGGCCATGAAGACGACTCCGACAGCGGCTCTGGAGGTGATACTAAACCTACCACCACTGCATATACTTATTCAAGGAAATGCAAGATCTGTTAGCCACAGATTATCACAGGGATCTTCTCCGATAAGCCAAGAACACGGTAAGGACTACAAAGAACTATATGATGGAATAAAGGCAGATCCAATACTGGGAATGCCAAAGGATCAGATTGCCCCACAATATAGTTTTAAAAACGAATATACAATCGTAATTCCAGAGAGAAAGGACTGGGAAGCAGGGCCTCCCATAATGGCGAATCTCAACTGGTACACTGATGGCTCTAAAACAGACTCTGGAGTAGGAGCCGGAATATACGGGGTACAGGAGAAGATAGCGATCTCTCTAAGCCTAGGGAAACATGCCACTGTCTTTCAGGCAGAGGTAATAGCGGTGCAATGCTGAGCAGAAGAGTTGATTAGACGGGAGGTGAATAACCAAAGAATCGTCATCTACTCTGACAGCCAAGCAGCACTAAAGGCGATACGCTCATATAAGATAACATCGAATCTGGTGTGGGAATGTCGCAAGGCCCTCAACAGACTAGGTAGTCATAATAAAGTAACCCTAGCCTGGGTACCAGGCCACCAAGGAATAAAAGGCAATGAAAAGGCCGATGAATTAGCCAAGCAGGGAGCAGCGGAGGTCATGATAGGGCCAGAACCTTCCTGTGGAATTGCCAAATGCCTAAGTAAAGGAAGCATCCACAAATGGATAAACAACCAGGCGTTGAACTGGTGGTATGGAACCCCAGGACAAAGACACGCTAAACTATTCCTTAAAAGCCCTTCGACCAAAATGTCACACGACCTACTACGCCAAAGTCGAGAAACGACGAGGATAATAGTGGGAATGCTCACAGGGCACTGTAGGCTAAGGAAACATATGCACACAATTGGACTAGCAGAAGACAGCCTATGCAGGTTCTGCCAGGAAGAAGAAGAAACCGCGGAGCACGTACTTTGTGAGTGTGAAGGCCTAGCAAGGTTGCGGTTTCACTTATTCGGGGAAGAAAAACCGAAGGCAGAGAGCTACGCAAAGGAGGCGGTAACCAGGCTATTAAGTCTAATAAAAAGAATAAAGCTGGATATCGAGCTCTAATATAGGGAGGACCACAATAGATCTGCAAAGGTCGCAGTGGGATAGGACAAAGAGCCACTCCAATTTTAATCTAATCTAATCTAATCTAATCCGTATACCGGAGCCCATTATTTCACTTTTGTGATTTGCGGTGGAATAAACTAGTAGACCAAAAATCAATATTCTAGAAGTATTTTACCGCGAAATTTAAAATTTTGAACGGTCTTCAAATAAGGATGAGAAAGGTTCCGGCAGGGCTTCTCTCATCGTTTGTCGACAATACAACAACTGTGCAGTAATCCATGTAATTATTTTAACATTAGTTTAAACAAAAACTAATAGGCTGCCGTTATCCCTTAAGTTCCTATCTGGATTACTGCACAATTCCTGGGATTAACAGTTCCTGGGAAAAACAGTTTCTGGGAAGAACAGTTCCCGAAAAAAAAAACAGTTTCTTGGAGCACAGTTTCCTTGCACAAAAAACAGTTTCTGGAGAGTCTGACTGTTTCTGGGGCACAGGTTCTGGTTTGACGATCAATTTTTCTGGGTCACAGTTCCTTTTAAACTAGAAAGTTTCCCAAATACCGTTCCTACAGACAATCCATAGTACCTACATAGACAGCTACATCATCAACATCATCGTCTACTTCAAACAACTGTATTATTGTGCTAAGTATTTTTTTGTATTGCTACTAACCTTTTTTTAAATACTGTAAATTTTTAAAACTGATTATATTCATTTTTTTTACTCAGTTAGTTTTATTTACTATGCAAAAACTTTGAGTTCTTTTCTTTCTTTTACGTTTTTTACGTCATTCAACATCATAATTTCATCAGCGAAATTGAGCAACTTTTGTTTCATTGGCGCTCAACTTTAAATAGTGTAATAAAACAACAATTTGGTTACACTAGCTTTCAAAAATCTACGCGCAAAAAAGAAATACCTAATGATAAAATCAAAAAAGAAATCCTGGTTACATTGTCCTCTTTGATTATGATCTAGAAAGAGTTGAACCACCGTACACTGGTAGTTAGTGTACGGTGGTTAAACCACAGTATAGGAACGAACCAGTATGTTATCTCGTGACGTTACAATGCCGAGCTCTCTGTGACCTACAACGTCGTTCGGATCATAGATACAGTTGGCAGAAGCAAACGTGAGCCCTGGTGGGCGTGTTCATGTCGCTGTAGTTGTATTTTTGTAGTAACAATTCGATATTATGAATCGATAACCAAATATCGATACCATAAATGTCAACTGTTAAGAGATATCTGAACAAAGTCAAACTTGCTAAAAGTGTAACTCTAAATATTAATAAAAAAATTTATATTGGACCAAAACTAAAACTACCGTTTGCCCTAAATGTCTATATTTTCAAATTACATGACTGTATTAATGTCATGAAAAAGAAGGGTCAAGTTTCTATGTAAAGCAACAAAATATGAACTGGTTATAGTCCAGTGTTGCCGATGCAAAAATTAAAATTACCCGAACTTACTATTCAAATTATCAGAATTTGTTAAAATTACCAAAAGGACACATTGGTTATCTAAATAAAGGTGAATATCTTTATAGCTGAGTACACATGACTGAAAAGACAAGAAAACATTTTTGTATTCTGTGTAAAATTAGTAATCTAAAATTAATTTTACACAGAATACAAAAATGTTTTCTTGACTTTATCTAAATCAAGCCTTCGGCCCCAGTCAATATGGAAAACCTCCAAAAACAATAGCCATTTTATATATCCCTTCTACAAAATATTCGAAAAACTATTGGATCCAAATTAGTGGAATTGTCTGCAAATCGGATAATCATCCTCGCATTGACAACACTGATACAGAATGAATAAAATGATGTATGTTGATGAAATCACTCGGTCATATTATTTCGATTATATTTAACAATTAATAATGGACAATCGTTAACATTGGCTCTTGATTGGCTGCTTGCGATGACCTTATTTTAGTTCGCATATTTTCCGGGGCTCATGTTTGGTTCTGACAACTGTAACATAAGTTCGGATCCCTCATCCGGCAACCAGTGCTGTGCTGCGATCCAACTAAAGTGCCAGTATGAATTTGCGAATCGAATTATTTATTACAGCTTAGATTTTTACGGGTTTTCGATATTATTTAAATAGTTTATAAGCATTTTTTTGCAATGGATACCATTAAAAAGAAGAAAACGGGTATTGTGTGTGTTGTTCGTGGATGTAACAATGAATATTATAATTGTGATGGAAAATTATACCTTTTTCCAAAGGATTCAAAAAGGTGAGAAACTGTTAGTATAATACTTTATTATTTGATCTTCATATTACATTTATGAGCCTTAGTTTCATGCATTGATTTAATTTGTTGTTTTTGTTTTAAAGCTAAAGTTTGGCTCGAAGCATACGATAGGCCTGATTTGATTCCAAAACTATAAACTCTATACAATAGTAGTCATCGTTTATGTGGGGTCCTTTTTCAACCAGACATGACTATGCAACCTCATAAAAGAAAACTTCTTTTAAAAAAGGCTATTCCAAAAATATTCCTTTCATCAAATACTGCAATGCCTAAAGACTTTCAGACAAATGATTTATTGGAAAAGAATTTTGTTCGCTACTTTTGTGGTTATTTAATTGAAACATGTTCGGAAATTCATACATGCAGCGTATGTGAGACGTATTCACAAGCGTATCAGAATTTAGACGATTCGTCTTTATACTGTTACCTACCTTAGAGCTTATGAAAATACAAATAAGGATACTTTTGGAAACTTGAATATGCCGCAGGAAAATTTTGTACAATACATCTCATTATTAGAAACATTATTCCAAATGACTTTTAAGAAAGTTGCTACGGAAGATAATATTGTTGAATCACTCATAAATATTAGTCAAACAACAGAGTTTGTACATCCTTGTGTTGATTTTCCGATAAAATATTTGATGAAACGTTTCTTCAGGGTACGACTATATTACACATTAAAATTTGTCAATAAAAATTTCAAAATCATAACAATATGAAAATTGTAATATGGAAAAACCAATGAATATTTGGTATGAGACTATTGTTTTATTTACTCATCAGTGTTCTGTTCTACAATATTTAAGAAAAAAAATTTAACACGTTGTCATTTTAAAACTTATGCCAATCCCTTATCCCTCTCTGCACCCGCAGGAGTGGTCTAGCCCTCGCATTCACCCCTAGTTCCTCACTCCACACTTCCGCGCCATACAGCATACTCTGACCTTACTTTCGCCTTCTGGGCAGCCTTAAACATATGGGTTTTGGGGGATAATTGGATATCCAACCACACCTCTAGATATTTCACCGCTTCCTCCATCCGAATGTTCCTTCCCTCCACCATCACCTTACTTCCCTTGCCTTGCTCCGCTCCTTCACCAGTAGCCCCACCGTCTTATCCTCAGCCACTTCCAGTCCACACCACTCTATCTTCTCCACAATCTTCCAACACTTCCTCCCCGCCTATCTTTCTAACTCCACCTCTCCCTTTGCCGTACATACCAGACAGACATAATCCGCACACACCGTAATCTAACATCCCTCTTCACATGCTACCCCCTTTCTATACTCCCTGGTTAATGGACACCGTCCGAGACCATCTCTCTCACACACACACACATGCTATCCCACAAACTTCATCAAACACACACTTCCAAAGCGTCGGTCCCAGAACCGAGCCCTGGGGCACTCCAATCTCCGTCCCATACCTTCTCCCTCTAGTGTCAATTATCGCACAGGTAATATAAGTAGCAACACTAAATATATTCTTTATTGGTTTTTAAACAACTTGGTTCAACATCGAGTTGAATCAACTAAAATTCAATGTATATAATTTTTAGTTCAATTGACAAAGTAGCGCAACGCTTCTCTTAATCCAGTGCGTTCTGGGAAGATCTGTATCTAATAAAACTGGAAGTACATAATTCGTCGAATGTCCCGTCGTCGATAATGTTCCTTTTCTTTCAGACGTTTTATACACTGGAGATACGTACCGATCACCTAAAATCATTTAACAGAATTTCGAATTGTCACTCTAATTTTGAATTATAAATGCGTTAAAAAATAAAAATAACTTCACCTGGTGAATAGGACTCGGTGAGTAATGGTATAATCCAAATAACTGGCATAGCATCGTATAAAATTTTTGGATAAAGTTCAGCTAATCTACCACTTTGCCTGTCCCATCTAGCTCCATCCGTGAATAGACCATTAATATAAGCACCATCGTTTGGGGCAGTTTTGGAAGAATCCACTTTTAAAATGTTAAAGTCGAACGTCAATTTGTCAATGGCGATGGTATATTTTCTTGCATAATTCTGTTTAACACCAGTTAAAAAAGCTTGGGTGAAGAAAAATCCAGAGACCCAATAACATGGAGGTTTTCCTGAAACCAATATGTGCTTGAAAAACATACCGAGATTAGTTTTGATTTGTGGAGAAGGGGGTCTGTTTTAACATAATTATCCTGCAATTTTATTTGAGAAAAGCCTGATTCTGGTGAACTTTAAGAAGTCCACCAAATCGACAGTCAAAAAGTTGAGTATCTCTTCGTAACAAAGCCACTGGCAAGATATGCTTTATATTGCAAAAGAGTCATCCAGACCAATACGTGTTACTTCTTCAGAAGGGAACAGCTAAAATCAGAGTATAAATCAACCTTCACATCAATATAAACTGGCTCTTCATCTTTTTGTTCTGTATTTCGTGCTTGACATTTTGGCTCCGTTACAATACAACAAAGTTATTATTTTCAATACTAATAGGGGTTCTATTTGATTGAATATACTGAGATGAAATTTTAATCAATAAAATTATCACCGCATTTATTGTAATAATCAAAATTTTATTAATGACATTTTAAAAAAATCAATTGGCATGTTTGTCAAAATTGAAGGTTGGGTCGAGAGAAATGTAAGAAGTGACAGTGATTGAGTGAGATTGACAAGTGTTTTATCTTCGGATAACGAACCCTAAGATAATTAAAATATTGTAATAATAAGATAGATATTAAATATGAATTATCACCACAATTGGCGCCCAACGTGGGGCACTTGACTCAGTGACAGAAACTGGTTATAATTAAAGGAATATCATCTGAAGGATTTTTGGAAAATTTTACAATGAATGACGAAAAAAATGACATTAATAATTTGACAGTCGAAGAACTCAAAGAACTTTTAAAATTAAGAAACTTAGACACAAAAGGGAGTAAACAAACATTAGAAGAAAGATTAACTACAGCCATGGAAGAGGAAAAAACAACAAGACAAGAAAGAAGTACTCTATTACAACGAGGAAAAAACGAAAGGAATTGAAGAATTAATGGAGATGATGAGGACAATTATGTCTGACATGAAGAGCACAAGAGAAGATATGAAGAGCACAAAGGAAGAGATAAAAAGTGCAAAGGTAGAAATCAATGAAAAATTGGATAGACAAGAAGAGAAATTCGAAGAGCACTTAACAGAAATGAGAAGACAATTTGAAAAGTATAAGAAAGAACAAGAAGAAAAAATGAGTAAATTACAATCAAGCTTAATTCAGGAAAGTACAGATAGAAAACAGGAAATAAAAGATATGGTGAACAAGATGCGTGGAGAAGGAAAAGAACATATAGAAAAGGTAGATAGAAACATTATGAAAACTAATAAAAGGATACAAGATGTAGAACAAGGTATACAATTGAATATATCGATAGCAGAAGAAATGAATCTGAAAACACAGGGAGAATTAATAAGGGAAATTGATGTAAAATTACAACAAATTAAAGAAAATAAGAACACACGGGACTTTGAAATTTTAGAAACGGAAATAAAAGAAGACTTTAAGAAGAAAATGATGGAATTGGGAAGTGAAATTCAAAACATGAAGAATAAAGCTTAACAAAACAATAACAATACACAAGGAATCAATTACAATTGCAATCATGGAGAAAGTAGTTTGAAATTTCAGGGAGACATACGTGAAATGCATCCAAAGGTTTTTATCAGATGTCTTAAGATCAAATTAAGAGATATGTTTAATATTGAAGATTTGAAGGAAACAATTGGGTCTCATTTGAACAATCAACCATTGCTCTGGTTAACATGTAATGATACAATTATTAATGGTTTTAACGATTTTGAAAGATTATTCTTAAAACAGTATTGGGGGGAAACAGAACAAGGTTATGTTGTAGAAAAATTATATTTTGGGAAATTTGATTTTAGAAAAAGTAACAACATGAGTAATTACGCACTCTCAATATTCTCTCAAGCCCAATATTTAGAACCCAAAATAAAAAAAAATTATAGGTAATTAGATGTTGATAATTAGATAATTAGATGTTAATGATTAATAGTTTTAGGATCTTTATAAATTGGGGTAAACTTCTCCAAAAATATTTTGTATTTTGTTTGATTAAAAAATAATAATAAAAAAAAATATAGTTTTGAAAAACTTTAGGGAATGTTGAGATGAAATTTTAATCAATAAAATTATCACCGCATTTATTGTAAAAATCAAAATTTTATGAATCACATTTTTAAATAATCAATTGGCATGTTTGTCAAAATTGAAGGTTGGGTCGAGATAAATGTAAGAAGTGACAGTGATTGAGTGAGATTGACAAGTGTTTTATCTTCGGATAACGAACCCTAAAATAATGAAAATATTGTAATAATAAGATATATTTTAAATATAAATTATCACCACAATACATAGACTATTTTTAACGGACCTTTCAAGCAAATATTTACCTGACATAAACCACATATGTAGAAACTTTATTCTTGCAATAAAATCATTCACATAGTTAGGAAGATTTTTCAAACTTGGATACGATACGCCCACCCATTTAGCGGGAATTCTTGCCAATAATAATGAAGATGCAAACGCTTCTGTTTCCGGTGACATTGCTACAAGTCCTGAAAATAAAATTATATCTTCTATTCAACAGCTTATATAATTATTTAAATAAGCGCTATCCTAAAAAAGCGGTTCCTGAAGCGAGCACCTCACTAAATTTCATTCCTATACTTTGTCTTTAGATTAAGAGGAGTGATTTGGATTCGGGTTGGCATTTCTGTTGCTCCCTGATTGATAAGGTTCCCGCCTGTTTTATATTGCACTTTTTATTCAACTATCAAACGACATTTATTTGTTATTTATAGAAGGTAGTTCACCTCAATGACACAGAAGTGTGAAAAGATATTAGCAAATCATCATAGGCATGGATTAAATGCAGGAGGGCTCAAAAACCTCTACCCTGCACTTCTTCTGCTTAGAGCCTAGCACAAGAGTACCTTATCGCGTAAGGTTACCAAAAACTCGGGTAACGACACCAAAACATAGCTCAAGAGTTAGTCAAATTCCGAAAAACCCAAACTCATTCTATCTTTTCCTCAATCAAAGTCCCAATCAAAGCTAAATCGGTTCCGTCAACTTCTTATAGACTCGTAGATCTGTCCAACAGTATCAAATTATATTGCTAAGCACTACAGGTTTTCTCAAAACCACATATCCAATAAATACCAAAGCTCCAGGAACGTCCGAGCTATCATAAAAAAATTAATTTCCTAAATTTTCGTTTTCCTTAGCATTGACATGCAGTAAATACAATATACATTCCAAATTATTTAGTTCCTAATGTTAGGAAAGCGGCACCTCCAGAGCAAAAAACAGTCTTCGATTCTCCTACCAAATTTCAACCACTCATTAATATGTTTTATAGAATTCCTTCCTCAAGGATTTTTGTACTCATTAGAATACCACAAATTTAGAAAATTTCCCCGGATTCGTTCATAAATGCACCAACACAACATTCTAAAAACGGCAAAAAAAACTCTTTAAAACCCTTTGAAACTCTCCTAAAAAATGTTTCATGAGCGTAATCTCCTTAAGAATCTCACCTAAAATACTACCATGTGGAAAGAACGGAGGAGGTGCTATCACAGCTAGTATGGGCAGCCTTAGTAGACGATTTCCTCATGAATCTGACCGTAGGTATACTTCCGCTGCATAGGATAAGCTATTGCAGCCAGTGGCAATATTGATAAAGCGGTTTTAGAAATAATAAAGAGAGTCTCAAATATTGTTGCAATGGAAAGAAAGCTTTACAAAAAACACGATACTATCAGGCCAGGTCTGAAACACCGGTATGGTATAAGGTATTACAAATGAGGAAGTATCGGGAAATGTTAATAAGAGCACGAAAGAAGAGCACCAATAAAAGTGTGTAGCGCATACAGAACTGCATCGACAATATCGTTCTAAGCGAATGCCGGTGCAGTTCCGGTAGACATACTAGCCGAAGAAAGGGCCAGGATATACGGCAGAGTAAATGGGAAAAAGCAATCAGTCAGAGAGGAAGAGAGGAAGGAAAGCATCGAAAGGTGGCAATGACAATGGGTACTGGAGCGGAGTAAGGCCGCTGGGACCCGGACTCTGATCCCTGACGTGGGGAAATGGTATAGGTGCGCTCACAGGCGCACCAACTATTTCTTCACGCAGTTCCTGACGGGCTACGGCCAGGGCACATACTTAAGGAATAAGGAAAACCAGGGACGATCTGTGTCCCGTTTGTGGAGTGGTAGACGACGCGGAGCACGCGGTTTTTCGCTGTGTTCAGTATCAAGAAGAGAGAAGTCAGATGGAGAAGGGTCTAATGGGTAATGCTCCATAAGAAGTTGTTTGAAGTATTTTTAGAGGGGGGTAACAGATCTAATGAAGAAAAAAGAAGCTAGAGATAGGGCTACAAGGGAATGAATGGAACCAACCAACAAAAAGCTGGCGTCACCGTTCGCTGAGAACGGTTTCGGGGGCGCTAGTAGGAGAAGAGAGGAGGGTTTTAGCTGGTAGGCGGTCTGTAATGTGGTTGATACGGGGTGGTATTCGACGTGGATCGGCCTCTCAACTGATGGTGTTGCTGGTCACCCGGAGGGTGATCTTACAGGAATAAAACAACTACCTGTAGCACTGGGATACGCTCTATTTATTACTTAAACTTACTACTTTACATTATACTACTTATTATTTATGAATTGCGATATTCATATTCTTACATTCACATTAACATTAACACTAATATTAATAGTGGTTCTTAAAACACTATCGTTTGCATATTTATACGACAAGTCAAGTTCATCATAAGTAAATATAAATAATACTATTTATGTTTATTTCACGCTCTGAACTTGACTTCGTACGTGTGACCTTCCTACTTCTATTTATGTAACGATTCAACGTTCTTATGATTTATTGAAATTAGCTTCAAGGGAATTTATGTCTTTTATTTAAATATTATTGTTAACTCATTATATTGACCAAAAGGCATCACAGGTCAAAAGTGGGGTTCCCTTGTGGAGTGGATGGCCCTCCACCTTCCTAGGTGTTAGGTTTTAAACGCGATTGGCCGAATCCGCACCCCTGGGACACCTTCCCAGGCGTCTTTTGAAGATTTCACACCTCCCAAAAAAAAGTTTTGAAACAAATAACCTGGACGTACATTTTGATCAAAGACTTTCATGGGACACTCACCTTCAAAAAATGAAACTGAATGCCAGTACTGCTCTCTAGAAGATATAGAAGAATGTGTGGATGAAGCTAAGAACTTAACCAAACACCAAAAATTTAAAGATAAAGTGAAAATATGATTGTTCAGCAGCACACAAAAGTTCTAATAAGCGAAGATAGAAAACTTGTAAAAGCAGAAGCAGAATTCATCATCTAAAGGGGGAATACATCTCATACCAAGCAAAGAAAATCCACTGGCAAGAAAATACATGAAAATAGCCAGAATGCATGGGGTAATTTGAATTTAGAGAACCAGAATAGATCTGAGAAGGTCGCAGTGAAAATTGCCCATAGCAACCTCATCCAATATATCTACCCACCTTTAATAAAACCCTAATAAAATATATTAATAAGATCGTCACGTCAACACAAAATGTTTAAAATTATTTATGCCATCAACTAATGCAACAAAAGAATATAATAGAGTTTAATATTTATTGCTAATTTAAACGTACTGTATATTGAAAAAGGAGCCTAAGTTACCTCAATTAATAACGTACCTTGAATTGCCTTTTGCATAGTAATCAAAGTACCAATAATCACTTTTAACAGCTTATTGAAACGTTCCATTTCTTGTACCAGCACAGTGTTCATTGACTCCGAGTAATCTACAGGGAACTTAATGTGAGCGAGTTCAATATCGAATAGATGGGGTAGCTTCGATAAAATATCTGAACACAGTGACATTATATGTTTATCAGTTTCTCCGGAACCTCCAGCCGCAATATCGCCATATGCTTTTAACACAGAGTTGAGAAGTAAATTGGAATTTTGAAGATCTCGTGTTATTCCTGCATTTGTATGTAAACCAAATACTTCAGGGGGATGCATCACGGGTAAGCCATTGATATGATTTATATAAACTTGATAATCGCTTTTTTCTGGAAGACCGTAGCATGTACCAGCGTCACTGAATGAATAATTTTTTTCCGATACCACTTGGGGGTTAAGATAGTCTCTAAGAATCGTTACTATCAGTCTTCTATCCCAATCGTCAGTTACTCTTCCTCCATAGTTGCACTCTCCTATTAAATACGATAACGCTTCATAAGGATCTTCACTTTCATTTATGAACATCTGTAACTGCTGAACTGATATATCGAAATCGGAGTCATTGAATCCTTTAAAACAAAATGAGTATTTGTTATGGATCCATACTCACAATACAAAATACAGTGTGACCCATTTTGTTTGGAAGCAACCCCGTAAAATCCGCATTTTTCAACCGATTTTGTTTTAATTTTTTTTGTTAGATTCAGTATCAAAAACAGTATTTTGGCACAAATTTTCATAGCTTAATTACTATTTTCAAGACCCTCTATATTAATGTATCTTTGCCAAAAAGAACATTAGGCAATTTTTTTTCTCAAATATGATTACCAGTGGATTCAGAATGATAACAAATGTAAACTACCAAAATTTTATGAAAACGACAAAGTTATTACAACATGAATTTGGAAAAATTGGTATTTTCAGTAGTAATACCCCTAGGGTCTTGATAATACCGAGATAATTTTGTCATAGAGAATGCTGAAAGCGTGTTGCTTGATAATAGCCCAAGGCCGCAGGCCGAGGGCTATTATCTTTGAGCAACACGCTTGAAGGATTCTCTACGACAAAATTTTGAGTATTTATCAAGACCCGAGGAGTATTCGATAAGATAATTTTTTACTTTGTAGATATCAAAAAATTGATTGTCAATCTAACGTTTAATAATTTATTAGTTATAATCAAACAAATATTATTCATTTTTATTCAAAACTACAGTTGTGAAAAGTACAAATTGGTAAATTAATTGAATCGTTAGATGCAATACCAAATCTTTGCGACATTTTTAATCCAGTTGTCAGTTTGACGTTTAATTAATTTTTAATAAAAAATAAACACCAAACTGAAAACACCACAGGTAAGGTATTTTCGCTGTAATACAGCGGTGATTGGATGAAATTTGACACATGACTTGAAATTAAGTAATTTGATTGGTTACTATATTCAGTAAAAAATTATCAGTAATATTTTAGGTAGAATGTAGACAAATTTTAAAAATGGCAACATGGTAAACAAAAACAAGGACTCAAACATATTGCACAGTAAAAATTCGAAGCCGATAACTTAATCCGTTCTGTGTTACCTATTATTTATTTAAAATAATAAGGCAAGATAAATTGCAACGGCGACTCAATGTGGAGAGCACCTCAGGTGTGAATTCGGAGACCAAACTAATATCAGTTCAGGGAGTAGTCTTACCGGTTCGCGGGTAATCCTACTTTATTTAAGTTATTGAAGTTATATTGAAGTTAAGATAATAGATGAAGTTAAGAAACCAAATGAATTTAATAAGTTAATAAATCAAGTTGAGAAATGTAATTGAAGTTAATCAAGAAAGGTAAGTGGGCGCCACCCTGAATAATATTAGTCGACTTATTTTTCACCTCACAACTCTCTATCAACAAACCTGGAAATGCTGGAAGGGAAGGAATATGAACAACGCTGTTAAATTTACAAGTTGTATAATGAATTTGAAACTAATATCACAGTGAATGAATGTAGTTTTATGTTGTTTACGTTGTTTGTTGTTTTACGTTGGTTTTACTTTCCTTATTTTCTTCGGACAGGTCCTAGGTGTCTGATGTTAATCCACCTCATAGAACTACTTCGTCCGGAATGTCACGTACAAATTGACAGGTACAAAGTGTTAGGAAAGATACAGTGTATCTCAGCAATAGTTACATTTTTTTTATGTAAAATTCAGGATATCTGCAGTAATTCGTTTTACAATTGTTTAGTTCTTAAAAAATTATCCTGTATTTTACTATTAAAAAAACCAAAAGAAGCAATAAAGAAATGTGATATGATACGATATGATATTATTAAGGAAATCTTATTAATTTCCATTCATCAAAGAAATCAAAGAAACAATATATAAATAACATAAAAACTTAATTTTATTTTATTACTTATTTCAATCACAGAAGGCGATAAAAAAATGTAATGGAAAATGTAATCCAAAAATATTATATTCTAGGTTGGTAAATAGATTGAACTAATTTATTACTTAAATATACATATTTTGAAGATTTCAACTATATACATGTGAACCTTTTATCAACTGTATGAGAAAAACTAGAGAACAAGATAAAAAAAACAGTATCGCTGTATGTGTGTATCTAGCGCTTATCACTAGGAGGAAAAAATATAAAATTAAGAATCAGAAATGAAAAGCATATATTATTACTTACCATTCACATTGAATGCACTTTAGAAAAAAGTTTGAGGTAAACCTCTCACAAGAAATTAAAATTAACCTTATCGGAAATTGAACCATGCGATGAGCAATGGACATACGTTGTGTATCCCTTTCCTGTTCACATGCCCTGCTTCGAGAAAGAATTTACTGTAGTGAATTAAAAAAAAATTATTATTTGAATCACCACATATAAAAAAAATACTTTTACTTATTTTTTTTTATATTTATTTTGTGATAACTTTTTTTTTTAAAGGAGCAAGTTCATACCCAAACGAAAACAGAAATATATTAACTATATATAATGAACACCCTTATAATATATTAGAGTGCTATATTTTTGTAACGCTCTCGGTGAGATCTTTTCGATTCTTAAACAAAATATAGTACGTTCCATTTAAAAAAATGTAAGTTTGTGTTGCTACGTGGTTTTGGAACATCCTGTAGAATCGAAAGTATTTTCAAAATGTGCCCTAAGTAACTGTATTAGCTCACACAAAACTATGAAGTTCTATCTCTCACCACAACAATGTAATCCTCCGATGTCAGAAGATTGCCCCACCCTGTATAAATTCAATTCTTACTATAGTCCGAAAGAAAAAACTTTTAAATCCAATAAATTGTTCAAAATGTTAACTTCTTCATCGTCCAACCAAATTCACTCATATCTTCCAAATTACCACTTAAATTTTTCTAAATTCCATTGATCTGTTCACACAAATCTCTTCTGCATCTATACAATTTTTACTTTTTTTTTCTTCCAAATTTTATTGATTTGTTAACATATTGTTACATATTGGTAGTGTGTTCTTAATTTCTCTCTCTATAGGAGAGAAGAATTGAAATATTTGACCAATATCAGTGTACACTGATCCTCACCAACGGAGATTATCCGTCGCACATTAATTTTAAAATTTTGCCTTTCAGCGGGATCGATGCTACAGGTTCTCGACGAGAATCACATGTTGGTAAGAAAAAAGGACTGGCTACTCGCCGTCCGGTAGATATTTAAATATTACAATGATAGTGGCCAAATATAACGTTACATATGGAGTTATAGCTTCTGAAAGTAATGTAAAATTGTGCTTGATAATTTTATTTATTAACAAAATGAAATCAACGAGGCGCATGTAGGCTTTGATTTTAAATTTTATTTATGTCAGTCAGTAACATTTGTATGAAATAGTAAGTAGTAAATGTTCCAAATATTTAACAATTCAAGACTAAGTTGAAATTGTACTTTTTTTAGGGTTATAATGACAGAAGTGAACGAAAAGTAATAGTAATAGGTAATCGGAGACATCTAGATCACCGTATTTGCTGCTTTGTAGTGCACAAAATTGAAAAAAGTATTTATTGAGACTGGAGCAGTGATCAAACGTATTTGAAAAAAAAAATTGTAGGCAAGAAATTTTAAAGACCGTATTGTCATAGACTACTTTGTCAACAATCCAAATTATTAAGCACAATTTTACATTATTTTCAGAAGCTATAACTCCAGAACGGGTTAAGTTATCGGCTTCGAATTTTCACTGTGCAATATGTTTGAGTCTTAGTTTTTGTTCACCATGTTTACCATTTAAAAAATTTGTCTACACTACGTCAAAAATTTATGAAAATACCACTTTTTCCAAGTTCATGTTGTAATAACTTGTGATAATACGCACGTCAGAAGTATTCATAAAAACTTTGATGAATGTTTACTACTCTTAACACAACTCTGTGATTTTGAAGTAATTGTTTTTACTGAAACTTTTCAGGTGACTGATACAAGTATATTTGAAATTAATGGCTACGATATTATATATAGTGAGGGAAGATGTAATAGAAATGATGGGGTGATTATTTATGTAAAAAGGGGAATAGAATATACCTATAAACTTGTCAAAATTTATGAAAGTCAAGCAGTTGAATTATATATTAACGACACAATTAAAAAAATTATTATAACAGCATTGTATAGATCTCCACACAGTTGTCCAAAAATTTTTAATAGGCATCTTATTACTTACCTAAATAATACTGTAAAGTCAGACGTACATATTTTTTTAGGAGACATAAATATAGATCTTTTAAATGATAATGAATTTGTAGCAGAGTATAAAAATATATTAAATACGAATAATTTTATATCATATATCAATCAAGTCACTAGGCCAAGTAGCAAAACATGCTTGGATCATTTCTTTGTAAGAAAATCAATTCATAGAGAAGATACATGCCAGTCATATGTTTTTAATTTTGAAATAACCGACCATTATCCGATAGCTTTAACAATTTCTAATGTAAATGTCCCGTCTCAGATATGTAAAAATAATACAGAAGACTTTAAAAAATTTATTGACTACACGAAATTAAAAATGCAGCTGAAAAATCAAACTTGGCAAGATGTCTATAATACACCAGATGTTGATTTAATAACTGAGAAATTTATCAATATATTAAAAACAGCTATAAGCAATAATACAAATTCTGTTAAAATTTCTAAAAGAGAACTCAAAATTAAAAAACCGTGGATAACAAAAGCATTGTTGAAATCAATTAATGAGAAAAATCTGTTGTATGTCAAAATGAAAAAAAATTCAAAAGATATAAATCTACAAAAAACGTATCGCACATATAAAAATAATTTATTAAAATTAATACAAAAGTCAAAAAAATCTTACTTTAATGATATAATTGCTAAAAATGGAAATTCGTCATCAGTACTTTGGGAGTGTGTAAACAGGTTATGTAGTTCAATACGCCCGAAAAATGAAATTAAAAAAATCACGAAAAGTGATATAGTAATAGGGAATAAACAGGATATAGCTAATGAATTTAATGATTTTTTTGCTGAACTGGGAAAATCATATGCCGAAAAAATCGAACCAACAAATTATATTGACAACCTTCCAACTCTCAACAAAACTATGTATATTTATTCAACAAATGAGGAGGAAGTCAAAAAAATTATAAAAACATTGAAAAACAAAAAATCACCTGGAGTAGATGAAATCAGATCTGAAACATTAAAAGAAATAGCTGATGAAATTGTTGCGCCCTTAACGTTTTTAATAAACAAATGTTTAAATGCTGGCGTTTTTCCTAAACCACTAAAAACATGTATAATTAAACCAATATATAAAAGTGGAAATAAGACTTTAACTACTAATTATAGACCTATATCATTAACTTCAACAATCAGTAAAATTATGGAAAAAATATTTAAAAAACGCTTAGTGAAATTTTTAGAAAAATACAATATAATTTCTACCAATCAGTACGGTTTTAGAAAGGGAAAATCCACAGAGGACGCTATTGCTTCACTAGTAAAAGATGTGTACAATGCATTAGATAAACGAAAGCCTTCATTATGTGTTTTTGTTGACCTCTCTAAAGCCTTTGACACAGTAAATCATAAACAGCTATTAAATAAATTACATACTTACGGGATAAGAGGAGTCGCATATAACTTTATCAATAGTTATTTAAGTGACAGGCTACAATATGTACAATTAGATAATGTGTTAAGCGATGCTAAAACTGTTACTTTTGGTGTACCCCAAGGTACCGTACTAGGACCAGTACTGTTTACAGTGTACATCAATAGCTTACTAAATCTGGACTCCAAAGGCAAAGTTATAAGCTTTGCTGATGATACCGCCATTTTGTATAATGATAAAACTTGGAAAGCGCTCAAAGATACAGCTGAAACAGATTTTAAAACTGTAATAGAATGGTTCAAATACAATAAACTTACACTAAATATAGATAAAACGAAATATATGCCATTCTCATCCTACACCACCGGACTTCCCAATTTTGGTTCTCTTGAAATAAATAATAATATGAAAATACCTGAAACAGATAGCATTAAGTACTTAGGTGTTATAATAGATCGTCATCTAAAATGGGAGCTACATATTAAAAATGTAGTTCAAAAATTACGAGGCCTTCTCTCTAAATTTAGGTACTTGAGGGAATTCTTAGATATCCATAACCTAAAAATTATGTATTACTCATTAGTGAAATCCCAAATTAACTATGGAATTCTTGCATGGGGGGGAGTAAATGACTGTCACCTACAAAAGTTGAATGTTATTCAAAAATGGATAATGAGAATAATTTTTAAAAAGAATATTATTTTCCCTAGTAATGATATTTATGAGCTAAGTGGTTTTATGGACACTAGACAAATATATTGTATGAAGATGTTATTGTACTATCAAAAACATAAAAAAAGCCTACTTTGTCCAGAACACGCACATAATACTCGCTGTAAAGACAACGTATATACCTTACCTAGACGAGGAAAAACTATAGGGCAGCGTTGCTTTGACTACTTGGGTCCCAAAATATTTAATCAAGTTCCTTTGGAGTTAAAGAATTTGGAAAATTCAAAACATTTTAAAACTAAAATTAAAAGCTGGATAAAAACGATAAATAGAAATGTTTTAAATAATATAATAAATAACCAGTAACAAATTAAAACTAGGAAATACAAAATAAATATAGTAAACTGTCAAAACTGATATTTTTCTTTCCTATTCTTTTTATAAAAATAAAAATTGACTTACCTGATAATGTACTTTACCCGATATTGTCTAAATACCCTAATTACGTCGGCTGTAAAACTATTATTTGATATGACTTACCTGATTATGTCTGGAATAACTCAATGTTGGTCAGTTATCTTTATTGTGTTATAATATACCTACCTATATTGATGTTCACTGTTAATTTAAATTGTTATATATACATATGTTATTTATAAGTACATCACATACAAGGTGCAAGTAGTTTCTGACTACTTACAACTTCTGTGATTTTTTTGTGTGTTTGTTTACATTTTTCCTATATATTTATATTTTGTAACTACCGTAAATAAACATTATTATTATAATAACTGTAATAACTGTCGTTAATAAAGTTTTTTTTATAAAATCCTACTAGTTTACATTCATGAGGATTCTGAACCCAGTGGTATAGTTATATTTGGGAAAAAAATGCCTAATGAACATTTGTCTTTTTTGGCAAAGAAAAATTAACATAGAGGGCCTTGAAAATAGTAATTTGGGCTATGAAAATTTGTGCCAAAATACTGTTTTTAATACTGAATTTGACAAAAAAAAATTAAATCAAAATCGGTTGAGAAATGCGGATTTTACAGGGGTGCTTCCAAACAATATGGGCCACACTGTATAAGACGTCCACGATATGATGTTTCCCTTACCATACGCAATATTCCAGCCTAGCGGACCGAATGTTCGCCTTTCTTGAATACAGGCATGAAAGAAAGCTAAGCCATACAAAAGCCTAATAAACATTTCATCATGATCCGCACAACCTCTGAAAAATTCTGGATTCTTCACAGGATCACTAATATATGATTTTAATAGATTATTTTGAAGACCAGTCGGAGGCTCGTTTGTCATTTTAACTCCTTTTTGTAATAGTGCAACAGGAAACTTATTAGATGGGTAGCTAGTTAGCCAAAGTCTAAATTCTGGATGAGTATCAAAATCTAAATTATCAAATATCTTTTCTAAGGTAGGCATCCAAGAAGTTGCCAAGTGACAATTTTGAAGGCAAACCCAGGTACCAACTTCAACACCCTCTTGTATCATGGCTTGTGCAACTGGTCCTTGCCCTAAAAAAATAATTGGTTAATATGGCATTTTACCCTATCGAACCGACCTGTCAAAAAAAATTCAATATGGCGGCCTAGAGCAAGCAAAAATATGGGTTTTCCACTACTAGCTGTGGAGTGGACCATGGGCTCATTTACATTTTTTATTCATTTTACCATTAGGAAGAGCATATCATTTTGAGGCTCTGTGCAAAAAATTAGACGTCAGCGAGACTCTTAAGTCGCCTGAAAAAATTATAAACATCAAACAGCGCTCCTCTCCGAATTTCAGGCGTGACGTCATCGCATATGAAATCTCTCCCGGAGAGCGGATGCCGCGACAGTATTTTGCTTGCTTATATGCCTATTATTATACGCTTTAGCAAACTCTGAACAGTGTTGTGTTTGTGAAATAAGAAAGTTTAGAAATAATCTAAATTATTCGACACAATGAACCAGAACCAGAGTATATAAACTATAAATATTGTGCGGTTCCAGAATGTAAAAGTACTACGATTAAAACATCTAACAAAACAATCATTTATATTAATAAGGATGCAAAAAACGGAAGCAATGGCAGAAAAGCATGAAAAGACTCAAAGCATTCACTGATAAGTCAACTTACCACACGCTTGTATTAATCGAATTTTTTTGAAATACGTAGATAATATTGTTCTTATAGCTTGTGGTGTTATTAATGTTGAAAATTATTGAATAAAATAATGGGTCAGTTTTTTACAAATTAAATGCTGCTTTTTCCAAAAAACAGGTAATCTTTTTCAGTAGATCATCAACAAAACTGGCGTATATTAATGTTTTAAAAGAAATTATCTTATTTGATTCGAAGTCCGGATCAGCTCTAACAAATATCGCTTTTTTTACCAGTGATGTGCATGTGCATTTGAATCTGATGTAAACATTTGGAACTAATATTACCTACTTCATCAAAATAGTATTTGGAGAAGCTCCTTCAATTGGGCAGTCTGTAGTTGAAAAAATTTAACGACATATTCTATTGACATGAAATTTTCAGAATCATATTTTTATCCTTAGTACTTTGTTTTACGACAGTTTAAAATGATTTAAGAATTTTAGTATACGAGCCCATTATTGCTTCTTCTAACCAACTGAGAAGTTGAATTTCTCTATTAGTGGTTAATAATTTTTTCTATTAATAACCTAGGTCAATATTGGACAAGTTCAAATATTTTGAGCATTCAGGCATAGCAGTTCAACAAAAACTTATGCAACATAATTTTGTATACCCAGGAGATTGTCTTTAACATATTTGCTGCTTGAAATCACCTAACAAGATAAAATTATTTGGATAAAAATGCCATTATTTCAAAATTTACGCTCAACCAGAAATGACTGATTACATAACGAGTATCTACATTCATAATATATCGAAAACTGACAGTGTACTTGTCAGTCAGACGACAGGGTAAACGCTTCCCGTGGTGCGTTTGTGAATTATTTTCAATTTTTGTCTTAAATTTGGCTCTAGTAGTGGAAAAAATTGTATATACACCATAATATGGTGGTGAAGACATTTATAAGCCTCGCACCTTATACCGCTCGGGGCAAAGCCACTCGCAAAATAATTTTGGTGCTTGGTCAATAATAATAGTCTTCCACACCTTTGTGTATAATTTACTATTTGGTTTTTCGTAGGGAACAGTTTTTGCCAGTTTTTTTTTTAAATTGATTACCTTGACCAAGGGATATTGATTTAAACTTATCCGCCATTTTCTTATCTCCTGCAAACTTCACTAGTGCGTTCATCGGGTCAACTCCAGGTGATAAAATGAATATTAAAGGACAAAGATTGTACGAATCACCATAGGACACTGCTATGTTAAAAGGCGGTGGTTTGATAAATCGATCATCCATTTCATTTTTCACAAAGTTGGTGATAGAATTTATCAATCTATCAGCTCGTAATATCCTTATTACTATCAATCTTCTAAAACCGTTGAGTTTATCTATCCAATCTTCTGGTACATCGAAATCGTCGGTGAAATTATCATACATTTCTTTCCATACGAATTGATCATCAACGATTGATGTGGAAAACCTGAAATAGAAATTTGTACATCTACATTGAAAAAAAATTGGGTGATATTGATTGGAAAATCTAAATTATATTAATTTATTATTTCAATGATAATTAAGTCCTCTAAGAAAATGTACAACATAGGTACATACTAGTGCGACGACCCAGCACTGTAGTGGAACGCGTTTGATGCGATAATTACAGTCAAGCAGTGTCGAGAATGGTTAGTACTTGGATGGGTGACCATGCCAGGGCCCATACAGCCTGCAGCGGACTAGCATATCATAGGCATCAGGCATTATACCAATGAGCACGAGGTATAATGTAGATATGCCGTCTTTAGGAGGAGACGTAAAACCGAGGTCCCGAGTCCATGGATGTTGGGCTCGTTAAAGAGCGCTACCACTGGTTGGAACACTAGTGGGCTCACCAAAATTTCCGGTTAGAGGTAAAGTGCTCCCGGCGTCGGTGATTAGCCTCAGTGGCAGAAATAGACCAACGTTAAATAACAGAATAAAAAATAAATAAAAATAAAAGGTACATACTAACCCGTCAAAACTAGGCAGATTGTCTACTTTACAAATCTCATTCCAAGATTTGTCCGGTAACCAAGTTGAACATGGATTTGGCTTGTCTGAATCACCGCCAACACCACCTAAAAATTTTCATTTATTCCAGGGAAACTACAAAAATTGACTGAGGATGATTTTGATACACGACTAGAATTTTGTGAAACAGTTACAGAGAAAATTTGGATGCGAAACAATGTTTTAGATTTTTTGGTATTCAGTGCTAAAGCTACATTTTGCTTCTGTTAACAGATATAATTGCCGGTACTAGGACTAACCGCTTGAAAGCTCCTGCCAAAAATGCAATGAATGACTGTGATGTCTTTTTGGCATTACATAAAACTATACTTTGGCAAGTTTATCTGAAGCCATGAAAGGAATGCAGTCGAAAACATTCGATATTGCCACGTTTAACTATGAAAAGGCTAAAGTGCTAAGTATGCAGTGATAATAATTAGAAAAGGAACTTTTTCTACGACAACTTCGATAAATGTTCATTTTATAACCGTAACTTCAATCATAAAGAAGCACATTTTGTACAGAATTTCATTTTTGCATCGGATGCTAGGCAAGTTGCTAAGCAGCAAATGTGAAATGGAATATTTCATGTTAGGATTAGGTTCACTCTAAAATCACAAAGACTACGGCTTGTCACATTAAGACGACCGGCGACAAATTGATGAAATGTCAGCAGATCGTTTCTGTCAAAGTTTTAGTAGGTAACGAGTAATTTCATAGTTGTTTTCTATAAATACATTTATCTGATGGCATGTCATAATGACAACGTTATGTCACTCAATTTTGATGACATAAGGAAGCTCATTATGGGACTAAGTACCATAAGGAATTCATTATGGGACTAAGTACCATAATGAATTTCATTATGGTACTAAGTACCATAATGAAATTCTATAAGGAAAACATGTGATGGTTTGATCAAAAAAGTTTATTCAAAATGCATAGGTAACTATGTACAAAACTATTTATTATAAATGGTAAAAGAACAATTACTACAATTTGTAATATTAATTCCAATGGATTCTACAGTTTTTACATCAGTAGTTGATGATTGTTGGCAAACTTGTAATCCTGTTTGGTTGTTGGCACCAAAAATTGCCATCAGATAAAATTTTGTATGTAATACGAATCATAAACAATCATTATGGCACACGCCGTGTTATCCGTGTTATCGGACTCGGCTACGACTCACGACTTGTACCATAATGATCGTCTTTATGATCCTTATTACATAAATAACTATTTTCTATGACTGTTGAAAAATGGACCCTTTTTATGTAACATTTTTGTTGTTGAGTAACTGGATGTATTACACAAAACAAGCCACGCCCCGTGTGTAATGGATCCAGAACACACGACTATTGCCAATCACCGTCAAAGAATGACATTACACACGACTATGGTCAATCAGCGTCGCAGTGCAATGTTTGAATCAGACTTGCCATGAAATGTCATAATTTGACTTTTATAGTACCAATACCTACCTACCGGAGGTGATTTCGAGCTGACTTTCTGTTAGAATGATGGATTCAGAAAGTGAAAACGAATTCAACTGCACTCCACCAGTTCTACAAGCTGCCAGATTAAGTACAGTTAGCCTTTTGCCCGAAAAATCTAAAAAAAAGTATGAAATGGTTTACCAGACACCTATTCATGGATTGGCGAAAAGCGAAACAAGTAAATTCGTTTTCGGAGAATGTACTGCCATCCTATTTTGGCGAATTATAGCAGTTAAATATAAAGCTTCCTCCTTGTGGTCACAGTATTCCATACTTAGAAGCACAATTTCAATAAAAAATGATGTGAATATTGAAAAATATCCGAAATTACGAGCATTTCTGAAAAGAAAATCCGATGGATATATGCCATCACTGCTGATGAAATCAACCAGTTCATCACTATAGCTCGCTCCTAATGACATTCATCTCGCAACAAAGGTAAGGCAATTATGTGTTATTTATAATTTATAAACTTCTATCAAAGATTTGTCCACCTATTTTTAAAAAGGAATGTTCAAAAACATAATTTTATTTCGTTTCGTTGCTTTTTTCTAGGTGGCAGTAGTAATGGGATTAATAGATGCTTGTCGTGCGAGCGAACTACATTCGATGAAAATCGAAGACTTTCAAGACCTTGGATCGGCTGCTCTAGTAACAATCCCGAATACAAAGACGAAAATCATCAGAAAATTCACCGTCACCGACCATTTCTATTTGCCGAATAATGTTTCAACCAATTCATTCTTCCTCAACCTCCAGAATGGTAAATGTACTAGTCAAAAAATTGGAATGAATAAATTCGGCGCAATGGGAAAGCAGATAGCACTTCTGAAACTTCCAAAATCAGAATTATATATAGGACATACATTTCGAAGATCATCTGTCACCATTTTAGGAGGGAGGTGATAGGAGGTGATTTAACATCATTAAAACGGCACGGAGGATGGAAATCATCATCGGTTGCAGAAGGATATATTCACGATTCCTTGAAAAACAAGATGGATACGGCACAAATAATTGTGGACTCAATTGGATGTTCATCTTCAAATCCGAGGTCTGAAAACATCGAAAATAATACCTCCACTACTTCAAAAAATAATAACTTAAATCTGGAATCTTCCTCTACTCCCTGTATAAATATATCCAATTGCGCAAATTTCACCCTCAATATTGTAAACAATAAATGAGTTTACATTATAGCTTTCAAAATAGAATTGTTTGACATAAACCATTGAGTTTCTTCAATAAAATATTCTCTAAATATCTCGTTAGTTTGAATTGAATGGTGAACACTCAGTCATAGAAAAAGTTTAGTGTTCTACTTCCGTGTAATGGCTATTACACACTCGAATGAGTAATAGCCATCATTACACGCTCGTTGAATAATATACTATTTTATAGGCTTCTATTTCTGTGTACCTATTAGAAATAGTAATAAAGAAAATATTCACGTAGTTCTTCAATTTATATTTTAATTCTGATATAGAAGCCCATTAGCGGCCAATTCGGATTAATGAAATATTATCACTTTATTTCTTTCAAAGTTTTTGCAATGTATGCATGTATTAAACGTGAACGATATGTTGTCATAGAAAAAGTATAGAATGCAATTCGTAGCAAAATGGGCATTATTTTGTGCTCATTGCATAATATGCTATTATGTTATTGAAGCATTAAATTTCTTAAGATTGTTAGAAGGATACAAAAATGGAGTGAAATAACTCATTATTCACCTGTTAAAACAAACAAAAACTCCCTTTCGTCCAATCGACCCTGAGCTATCATAATCTTGGAACACAATAAAAATGAGAATAACAGCTTATCCTTTTCAAAAAGAGATCTTGTAATGTTACTGTACAAATCAAAGGTAAACGCATTGATGAGACACTGACATCTTTTTTCGATTATTTTAAATTTCTCAGCTCTTTGAATAGATCCTATATAAAGATTGATGAACCAATCGAGAGAATATTGATACATTGGATCGACATTAGCTAAATCAGATATGCAATAATAGAGCACGGCGGAATGTTCAGAAACAATTTTGTATTTGTCTCTGAATTCTTCTATGGATTTTTCGATTACGACCGATCTTTCTTGCTTCTCCATAATTTCAGTTGATAATATTTTCGATTCGTCTAAAATTTGAATTGCTTTTTCGTCTTCTAAAATGTCACCTTTTGTTTCGGATAAGGTTTTTAAAATATTATCTTCGGTTTCTTTTAAAGCTCTTTTGTTGTCGGCTTTTTGAACTGTCAATTCTTCCTTAAGCTGCTGCAAATCTGGTTTCTCAACGGCTACAACGATACCTAAAATATTTTATTATTTAGGTAATAGTATTGTTTTGTTATTATATTCCCCCAAAAAAATTTGGGTATATAGTACATTCAATAGCCTTCTTGATATGCGTCATTGTTTTTGACGTATTTTCCGCATGTCGTTTATTTTATTTGCTATTTTGACATATATCTAACCTTAAATTAAATAAAATCATCAGGATCGTATTCTGTCAAATTCGAAAAGGCTATGAAATTAATACCAGCTTCTCTTTCTAACTGAAAATACTTGAGAAGTTTCAAAATGCTGATATTTCTCCATGTATACTTTGGCAAGTTTATTTGAAACCGTGTGCAGTCGAAAACATTCGATATTGCCACGTTTAACTATGAAAAAGCTAAAGTGCTAAGTATGTAGTTATGATAAGTAGAAAAATGACTTTTTATTATTAACAATATTAACAATATTATTGAACGTTAATTCTTTAATGTGCTTGTTTCCTTGGATTTTTTCTATTAACATTATTTTATTAATTTATGAATATCAAAAGATGAGCACTTTTCCATACGATTATAGCGTACTGACCACTTGTCCAGAAGAACTTTTTCTGACAGATTTTCGACATTTTGTTCTTGTCTGTCTCCAGTTTTTTAAACGTGTTGTATTGTTTTTCGTGAAAAACCCCGTGATTTATGAGAGAGTAAATCCAAAGTGGACGTAATTGCCAATTCTTGTTTATCATGAACACTATTATTCACTCCAAAGTCATATTCACTGGCAAAATCAAGCGTATTTCGTGAATAATTAATTTGACAACTATACATCGTGAAATATTACTCGAAAAACTAAAAAGAAATGGTTTAAATGGAAAAGTATTGAATTGAATCAAGGACTATCTCTCAAAGAGAGAAAACAAGTAACCAAAATCAATACAACGTGGTGTTCCACAAGGCCGTATTTCAGGACCGATATTGTTTTTGATCTACATAAATGACATATACTTTGGCAAGTTTATCTGAAACCGTGAAAGGAATGCAGTCGAAAATATTCGACATTGCCACGTTTAACTATGAAAAAACTGAAGTGCTAACTATGTAGTGATAATAATTATAAATGGGTCTTTTTATTATTACCAATATTAAAAATATGATTAAATGTTAATCTTATAATGTGCTTGTTTCCTTGGATTTATTCTATTAACATTATTTTTTCAATTCATGAATATCAAAAGATGAGCACTTTTCCAAATTTGTTAAGGGCTTCTTCCAGCTCTGGCAGCGTTGTATGAAAACCATAATCACCACACCCTCCGAATCACATAATTGGGGATTTTTATCGAAAGGCATGACCAGCTGACTTCTTATTGGCAAGCGCGTGCGTGTGTTCTTCCCTCTCACTTCGTCAATTGACTGATATTGATTTATCCAGTGGCGTTGGTATTGTCAGTGACCTTTGTATTTTCAGTTTTACTTGGTAAAATAGGTACCGTACGCCATTTGTACGTTTATGATGCCCCGTAGTTTCAGATAAAATTGCCAAACTATATCTAGACATATTTTTGTATTATTCAAATAAATATAACAATAAGATTAACATTCACTTTTCATAAATAATAATTTACCGTGAAGAACAAAGTACAGACCTGACGAGAGCTGTCAGTGGGACATTAGAAAAAGACGTAAGACACATTGCCGCTACGAAATGTACGTCTGCATCCTATTTTGAATGTTGTAATTTCTCCCGAATGATAGGTCGCACTTGCGCGTAATTTAAACACCAACTAATCAAATTTTTCAAGTCAAAGATCAGGTTTAACGTTTGTTATACATTTAAGCGCTTCATTATTGTGATATTTTGATTTGGATTAATTATACATCTGCCTTTTTCCTATTTCTTCCAACGCTCACCAAAAAGGTTATTATATGAACTCTAGCAATATTGGTTTGAATAAAAAACAATAAGAAATGACTTACTATATTACAAATCATAATTACCTAATAGCTGATCTTGCAGTCCTTCTAGAGTTAGAGCGAAATTGATAATAGTGACTTTATTGAAAACTTCAGGCAAATAATGTGGGTTTCTCAGTTTCGATGTGAGATACAGTTTAAAATTAGTATTGTATTCTACAACATTTTCTCCAAGAGCTATAACCAGCATACCAGCTTGTTTGAATGTTTGTTTGTATAGTACTGGGTCCAATGGTGCCTCAATAGTCTCTTCGACACCCTCAATTAAAACGGGATAACCGCTTTGGATGCATGTTTCAACACGTTTCATATAGTCTGGAAAAGAAAATTTCACCACCACAAGATTGTTCTTTTTCTCCATTTTTTTAATCCAATTGGCAGCTTGTACTTGTGGATCAATAAATAGGGACCATCTTCTTGAATTATCCATTATTATACCTTAACAAATAAGAAGCAATGTTATTTCGGTATAAAGGAAGGCCATTTGCCACTACACTACACACAAGTCCCACTACATGATGATTTAGACAACAGTCACCTGAGAGACAATGTAGGTCAAGCCTTCTATATGTGTAGTGCTATTTGAAGGATGTACAGATCTTGGAATAAACGAATATTTTTCAAATTATGCCAGTTTTTAAGACTTTTCTCTCAAGTATTGAATGTTTTTTTGGCAAAGCCTAAAGCACGGGTCACATTAGGCTGGTTGCCAGCCGCGAATTAAGAAAGCCGCTACTATAAGCTTGGTGTGACCACGAAATTCGCAGCTGACACGACCAGCCGGCGAGTATTTGTCATCGGCTGACGAAGCTGGACATGTTTAACTTCTGGTAGCAGGCAGCGGCGACTAAGAGGTCACGTGATTCACTCGCCCTCGCTGGCGCCAGCTAGCAGCGCAGTCTAACCACCTGAGTCGCACGCCAGCGTCGAGTAGACAAATACGTGGTCTGTTGTTTACATGTATACTGTTGTTTTTATTTGTTAATTTTGTATAGAAACACCGAGATCATATTATGCGGCAGTCTAAACAACAAAGCCAGAGATCTAAAACTATCTCAATTTGCGAGGTATCTTAAGATTATTTCCAACTTGATTTTACACGAAATCAACTGTCTAAAACTAGTATGTTGTTTTTTAATTAGCGGTTCAACTAACTCCTAATGTCATTGACATTCGTGAAACATTTCTGTAAGTTTCTGGGTCCTTTTTTTCAACTCTTCTAAAAGTTCGGAGGATGCTCCTAATTCTTTCCTCCTTTGTATCCAAGGCCTACACCACCATCGTTTCTTCTTGCGGTTCAGCATTTCCAAACAAAGCTCCCTCACATTCTTAATATCCGCCCAATCACTTTTTTACGTGGACCCACAGACGACATGCTGACTGGAACTAGAACCACGCGAGTAGCCGAGTGAGACCGGGTTGCCAGCCGCTGTTTGCTGGTGCTACTGCCAGCCTAATGTGACCCGTGCTTAATCGCGGCTGCAGCGCAGGGCAGCCCAAACGACTGCCTGGAGCCTTTGTTCTCCTTTCATAGCTAAGGCTTAACCACAGTATAGGAACCTTAGAACATAAAGTAGTAAGGAAGGAGCGTGTGCTATATCTCCCATAATAAATGAAAGAGACAAAGTCGGCCATTTTGGATAACCATTTTATGACTCATTGTTTGTTTGGTCGCTGTTTAAAAGTTGGTTTTTATGTTATATTTTGCCGATTATTACTAACTCAGATGTTTTAGTTTATAATAGGATTTTCCAAGGTTAAGTTGGTTTTTCAGTTACTTTATATAATACTCTCAGGCCCGGTTTATCAATATCCAATATTATCCATCTGTTTAACAACCATAAACTGCCTTTTAAACTGAAGTGTTTAAGCCAC
>CAJUYH010000005.1:38842-108817 GCA_910591685.1 Galerucella tenella
CTATATACTTCTCGGTATTGAGCCTTAAAACAGCCAATAATCGAACACCATCAGTTAAGTATCCGTCAGATAAAAGTAACTAGCAGATAAAGTTCCAGTTTGTTTGGGAGCGGTTTATCAACTCGTTTTCATTCTCTAGTTTGTTGTTTCTCTAGTTGGCAATGCTGAAAAATGAATGTAAGAAATCTCATTGGTTGTTACAAGAACAAGGTCATGTCGCATCAATCGATATTTTTCTTAGGTTATTGGTGAATGTTCATCCAAAGGTTTATGTGTTTTTATTTTTCTTTCTTGATGAGTTTTTGGTTGTTGATAAATATCAATTTTCCGAATGATTATATTCTGAATAGCGACGAGGACAAGGATATTGTGCAAGTTCTTGAGTACGAGAGAAGGCCTTATACAGTTAGGGAAACAGTGGACAACTTCGAAAAGCGGGATGACCAGGATTTTCATGCAAGATTTAGGATGGCCAAAGAGACTGTTCTGTCAATATTAGAACTGATTTCCAGGTTGCCTCATCCGTTTTTTATATCCTTTAACATTTTTATGTTTATTTGCAATTTTTGGAAGCAAATTTCTCTCCAGTTGAAACTGACAGATAAATATTTGACATTTTATCTGCCGGATAAAGTTATCCCGTTGTTGATAAACCGACCTTTCCAAAATAACTGGTAGTTAAGCATTAACCAGCGGATAAATTGCTATTGATAAACCGGGCCTCAGTGATATAAATATAGTTTTTAAGACAATGGTTAGTTGTAGTGCTTGTGGACGTTCAAAGACTGCTAAAAACGACGCTTTGAAAATTACTTTTCATCGTCGAGTACATATTATTATAATAATTATAATCTACAGATGTGAATATTGGTCTTTATGTTAAAAATTTCAAAAAATACACATAGTTGTTCCTAACCTAAATCATTTTGATGTTATTGTGAATAAAAAATTAAATTTTATAGTGTAAATAAAAATTTAAATGTACCTATGATTGTTTTTTACTTCCATTTTACCAACTTTAATGTCTATAATGCCATTAAAATAATGTTTTGATAAACTATTTACTCGTAAAAATGTTCAATGAAGTTATTGAAAATATTAACTCCATTTTATAGAAATAGTTTTATCCTAATTAAAATTGGGTACGGCGCCAATGATATATTCTATTCTGCGGCGGCCATTTTGGATAACCATCCCGGTTAACTGTCCTTGGCGTAAGGATCCTTCCTTACTACTTTATGTTCTAAGATAGGAACGAACCAGTATGTTATCTCGTGACGTTACACTACCGAGCTCTCTATGACCTACAACGTCGTTCGGATGAGTATCTCATCCGGCGGCCAGTGCTGTGCCGCGATCCAACTAAAGTGCCAGTGGTGAATTTGCGAATCGAATTATTCATTACAGCTTATATTTTTACGGGTTTTCAGTATTATTTTTATAGTTTATAAGTATTTTTGCAATGGATACCATTAAAAAGAAGAAAACGGGTATTGTGTGTGTAGTTCGTGGATGTAACAATAAATATTATAGTTGTGATAGAAAATTATACCTTTTTCCAAAGGATTCAGAAAGGTGAGAAACTGTTGATATAATACTTTATTATTTGATGATCATATTACATTTATGAGCCTTAGTTTCATGCATTGATTTAATTTGTTGTTTTAGTTTCAAATCTAAAGTTTGGCTCGAAGCATGCGATAGGCCTTACTTAATATCAAAACTATAAACTTTATACCATAGTAGTCATCGTTTATGTGGTGCTCATTTTTAAGCAGACATGATTATGCAACCTCATAAAACAAAACTTCTTTAAAAAAAGGCTATTCCAACAATATTCCTTTCATCAAATACTGCAATGCCTAAAGATTTCCAGACAAATGATTTATTGGAAAAGAATTTTGTTCGCTACTTTTGTGGTTATTTAATTGAAACATGTTCGGAAATTCATACATGCAGCGTATGTGAGACGTATTCACAAGCGTATCAGAATTTAGACGATTCGTCTTTAAACTGTTACCTTAGAGCTTATGAAAATACGAATAAGAATACTTACTTTTGGAAACTTGAATATGCCGCATGAAAATTTTGTACATCTAGAAACATTATTCCAAATGACTTTCAAGAAAGTTGCTACGGAAGATAATATTGTTGAATCACTCATAAATATTAGTCAAACAACAGAGTTTGTACATCCTTGTGTTGATTTTCCAATAAAATATTTAATGAAACTTTTCTTCACATTAAAATTTGTCAATAAAAATTTCAAAATTATAACAAATTGAAAATTGTAATATGGAAAAACCAATAAATATTTGGTATGAGACTATTGTTTAATTCACTCATCAGTGTACTGTTCTACAATATTTAAGAAAAAACATTTAACACGTTCAAGTCATTTTAAAACTTATGCCACCTACGCCTATGGTAAAATGAATCGCAAAGTGATTCGCTCAAGGTCATCAAAAGCCCTGGCAATCTATGAATGAAATTTACAAGAGTTATACTACTGGTCCGTTCTTATACTGTGGTTTAACCTTCACAGAGGTATATTTATTAATGTTAGACTGCAGGAAATAAATTGTTACATTTTTCAATACATTTTTTTTTCATTTATGGCCCACCTAACATTATTGAAATAAAAAATCTTGATAGGTAGCGCCAAATCATTTTTGTCCGGGGTACAAGATTTCAGTTTTTCCCAGTACCTAGAAATCTCTAGGAGCGGCCTTGACTTAATGACACAACAATAGCAGGTTATGAACTTGATAAAACTACCTGTGGCTCCCTCTATAGGGAGTATGCTATCCATATCAGAATTGTTACATAGTAATCGGGGAAATAATAAAATACAACCAAAAAAGGAAAGAAAATATAAGTTCTCAAAACAAACCGTTTTCATTGGAAAATGTATCTCGGGGAAGTCCATTTATATTCCAATTTTGTATAGTGACATCTGAACCTAAGACTATACTCATTTCAAAAACTTGTGCCGTCGGTATGTTAAACATTTTTATATGGTGATGCCAATCTTGAACCAAACGTACTCTAAAGGCATTATTAAACGGTGATAGGTAGGCAATTATTCCACAAGACAATAAAATATCACCAGCCAGTCCGTCGTACTGTACCTGTAAAGCATCTGCTGCTGCTGTCCATCGGGTTTTTTCACCACCCAAACCACCTAAAATATTAAGAGTATATTAATTAAAGAGCGTACTTAAATATAAATATATTGAATTTAAATTTATAAATTCACGCTCACATAATTAAAATAATCTATCCTTACTCAAAATGTCAACGTTTCATTATGTAGTCCAGTAACTGAAGACCTGAAAATAGGCAAACCTATTAATATATTTGTCCAATAATTATTTTTGGCTTGATTTGTAGGTCTTGACAGTTACTTCAAAGGAAGAAAAAGTTCTCCAAGATGGCCCCTTAGCTAAGGGCTAAAAATGGCAACTAACGCCCACCAAAAAACGGTTTCCCGCCATTATCTCCCGAAATATGCAATTTGGAAAAATTTTGTTTCGGTAAGAAGTGAAGGTCGTTAAATTATCTACAAAAATGGTATCTATCATTTTTTTCCAGAATGCAATAGTTTTCGAGATAATCGCATCCAAACGTCCCCTCGCTTACGTGGCTTCACTACCTCTATAAATGCTACCGTCTATAAAATTAACTTGTAAACCGGCGGACAAATTCTTCCATAACTCGGTCAAAAATTAATATTTTTCGATGATTTAAAGTTCATTGTAATGGGAATATCTGTAGGTATCAATATGTGTACCTTAAACCCCGTTCTCGCCCGTCGAGGACATTGCAAAAAGTGGCCAATGTTATTTTTCCCCAATATTTTGACCTCTTTCATTAAATCATTGACATTCCCTTGTTTTTTCAAATGGGGTCTGGGGAGGTCCTGAATGTTCCTAGAAATTTTTTTTCAGTATCATGGTGGCGTTTCAATAAAAAGTTTATTTATTTATTTGCATTTTTCAGTCGTTTTCGGAGTTCTCACAAATCTTCCAAATTTTCCCGGTCCCTGGAAAATGAGTGCATTGTATTCCGAATAAAAATATTGGTTCAGAGAGTAGACATAGTAAGCTTTAAATCATCGAAAAATATTGATTTTTTACCGAGTTATGGAAGAATTTGTCCGCCGGTTTACAAGTTAATTTTATAGACGGTAGCATTTATAGAGGTAGTGCAGCTGCTTAAGCGAGGGGACGTTTGGATGCGATTATCTCGAAAACTATTGTATTTTGGAAAAAAATGATTGGGACCATTTTTGTAGATAATTTATCGACCGTCTCTTTTTACTTGAACAAAATTTTTCCAAATTGCATATTTCGGGAGATAATGGCGGGAAACCGTTTTTGGGGGGGCTTAGGGGCCATTTTGGACCCTTAGCCAAGGCGCAATCTTGGAGAACTTTTTCTCCCTTTGAAGTACCTGTCAAGACCTACAAATCAAGCAAAACAAAATTATTGGACAAATATATTGATAGGTCTGCCCCTTCAGTTACTGGACTAATAAGAGATAATTATAGGATAACTGGATTCAGCCTGAGCTGATGTGACAAATTTTTTTTAAAGAAACTATGTCAAGCAGCCATTAGGGCACTGAGCTCTTGTGTAATTAGTTTCAAAATGTGGGATTGCCTGGGCAAACGCAATGAACTAGGCGAGATCAATATAGTCACCTTACTGTGGATTCCAGGATACACTGGAATAGAAGAAAATGAAATAGCAGATGAACTAGTAAAAAGGGGGACTGAAACACCCTTTTGGGGGCCCCGGAACCCTTTTGCGGTATCAGCTCCAATATAATATTAGAAGAAATAGGTAAAAGCTGAAAAAAGAGATCTGACCATTTGAAAGATTTAGTAGGGCTTAGATAATCAGAGATTGACTACAACCCATTGAGATCAAATGAATGCAAAAGTTAAAGTAAAACTGTACTAAGAGTTTCAACAAGGATCCTACCTAAAATTGTCGCCTGAATGGGACACATGAAAAAGCTTAAAATATTGGAGGAAGGGTGTAGTTTCTGTGGCATGGAAGAAGAAAACTCCATCCACATACTTGCGAATTGCACACTAGCGTACAAAAAAGTAAGCTGCTACAGGAAGTTCGGAAAAATGTACATAATGAAGACTGTCTACAGCTAAAGACTTACTTGCTCACTTGAAAGGCAACTGCGCTACATGTGATAGTTACAGAAGAAATTATTTGGAACAGTTTTCAAGGAAAAATATTACCCCCAGTCTTGATTATTTATGAAAACAATGGTAAATAGGTTCAATTTCAACATAAAAATGTATGTAAATAAATAAATACATCACCAATTAGCTTTTTAGCACGTAATAGTTTATTATTGCATAGGGTAACTTCGTCTTGTAATTCTTGTTGCTTTTTTTGAGCTTCCTCCAATTTCTCTTGAAGAACAGCTAATTTTTCTTCTAGTATTTGAACTTGTGCACGTTTTTCCATCAACATAGTCATCATTGCACTAAATTCGTCCTCAGCGGCTTTTAATTTAGCTTTTTTCGGTGCTACTACCTGAAAGATGAAAATGTTTCAATATGATTATCCCTTGAACCACACATTTGATTTATATTATCTTGTTAGCTGTGGTCCCTTTTTCTGTAACAATACGTTACTGAGGTGTAAATTTTTGATTTGAAGTTTAATTCGAAAATATACCTGTAGGATACAGCAGTTGATGTACTTGTAGTACCAGAGGAATTTGAAAAATTTATTCGCTTTCAAAGAATACCCGTTGGCCGCTTGCAAAATCATAACAATCAATATTAGATGTCAAATTAAAATTTGTAAAATTTTGTTAATTGAAAAATACGGACTTTTTAACGGTTTTCGGGAAAATTAATTAATTTTTCTTTCACGCTAGTTTTCCCATTACTCTGCTTTACATTACCTTGTAAACTCTTTCGTACATGTCCATAGCTATGATCCATTTGCAGAGACCCTCGGCTGCACTAGATGCTTTAGCGACAATATTTGGTTTGAAATCTTTGTGAGGAATGTATTCCTTCCTCAGCTTCGCCATGGCATCCGGCTTTATGTTATCTTTATCGAAATCTTTTAGAGATTGCAAGAAGTTCATGTCTCCTAAGAGTCTGGGCAAAATACAAATAATTTCGTTAAAATTTATTATGTCGTGGATATTCTAGCTTTTTATATGAACCTTAGATTCTATGAAAAGGTTGTGCCTATGCTACCGGACAAACCCAATTTTGGGATAAATTGGTTTTTACTAGACACAACCGGTCTAAGCGAGAAGTTAGTTTAGTTTGTTCAGGATTCAACCGGTTTGTCCTAGAATCAATGTAATGTTATTGGGAAAAACTAATTTGTGTGGTCACCCATCTAAGTACTAACAGCGCTCTACCACAGTTTATAAAGAGGACAGATACGAAAGCTTGACAGAGAACAGTAAAGAGAGAGAGATGGGTGGACATACCCATTTAAATGCCCATCGTCTTATGTGGACTCCGTTTGGGCTGCTTCGCGAAATTTGTCAATTTACGATCATAGGTCATATAAGCATTATTTTTAAGTGTGATAGTTATACAGATACAAATATTCGATAATTACTTGCTTTAAATCAATTTTATTAACATTAAAAGAATTATACAATAAAAAGGATAATAATGTATAAAAATCATACCATAAATATATACTCTTTTCCACAAACCATATCTTTGGCAACCATGCCCAATAACGGTTACGGCTTGGCTCAAAGCGTCACTTGTTATCGTGCTTAAAGTTCATAACGCCATTTTTGTTTGCTTCATTGTTTGAAGGTGTTCAATCGGCGATATTAATTGTGTTATTTAAATAATCGATTGTGCGTTGTGATAACATTAACTATAAAAATATAGTAGTATGGACTATTATTCTTATAAAATGAATAAACATCACAGCGGAGTGTATTGTTCATACAGAGACTGTCCAAATAAATTTTATTCGGAAAGAAAAATGAAGTTCTTTCGATTTCCAAAGGATGAGAGTATGTAATTTAATATCCCGGCCTATGATATAAGAAATTTTAAAGTTTTTGATATTGTAATGTTTTTCTTATTTATTTAAACTGTTTTTACCGTGGGATAAAATTATACACTCACTATGGCTAATTACTATTGATTTATTAAAGAAACACTTACACACTATAATAAACTTAATTTATATACACACTACTTAATGTCTATTAATTTATCTACACTCGGTATAATAATTGTCCTAATTTAACTTCAACACTATTTATATTCACTTTCTGTTCACTCACTGTATACTGAACTGTTTACCGATTCACTGTATACTGAACAAATTTCCATTCACTCGAAAAACCGTGTATATATACTCCTTTTCGAATCTCTAGAAAATTCTTGAATATACCACCTTTGCGTATACTTCATAATTCGGGAACATTCGAGTTAAACCATTGGCCTTGGTACGCTTCGAGAAAGGTCGCATTCATAGTTTGCGACAGTACCCTTTTCTGAATGAATGAGTTCGTAACAATGCCCCCTCCTTAATAGTAAGTTCCTCTTGGAACTCTTGTAGCCGGGACTGGATGTTTAAATCGGCAACTGGATCCATTCCTACACTTTCCGGTCGTATGGAAATAACAAGGTACTGTCTTCATCGGATACTGATTACGTGGGGAATAGCTGCAGATTAAAATGTGGACATCGGTATCTTCGAAGATCACTTCCACCATATTCCTAATGACTCGCCAATCCAACTGGTTGCTCTCTATCTTAGGCATCGCTAGTTTCTTCACGTTGGATTCCAGCACGTGGTCTCGAAGAGTTCGTAGTGCTTCCCACACATTCCGGTAGGTGGATCGATCTTGAAATTCGTCTTTTGTTACGAGATAGGAGATGTGTCGTGAGTTGTGTTTGAGTTTCAGTGTTTTGCCAGGGGTCGGAATCTGTACTGAAAGTTTTTCTGATGGTCCAAACTTCTTTCGAAAGACGAATGCCAAACCTCGTGCATTTTTGATATTGGCTGGGATGTTGTATGCCAGTGAATAGTCTTCCGGGAGCGTGAACAAATCTTGTCGTTGCTCTGTAGTAACTCCAAATCTAGCTTTTCCGGTACCTCCATATGCGCCCATAAATTCTTCGAAGGCAGGGTCAGAATCTTCCCGGATATGGTTTACTCCTTTTTCTTTGTCATGGTCTCCTTCGCATGGCGCTAGTCGATTTTGGTGGACTACTTTCGGTTTTCCATTGGGGATCTTACTTATGCGATAGATGACGTCGTTGATCTTCTTCTTGATTAAGTATGGACCCTCCCAAGATTTTTGTAGTTTTGGAGAGAAACCTTTTCTCCTCGTCGGGTTGTGTACCCATACTTTGTCCCCTTCTTTGAAACTGCCTTCTGTAGCCTGCGTGTCGTACCGTTTTTTCATTCTGTCGCTGGCAACTTGGAGATTCGTTCGAACCAATTCGTGTACATCGTCCATCCTTTTTCTCAACTGGATCACGTAGTCTTCTCCCGCTAGATCTTCTCCAGGACGACAAGCAAATTCCAGGTCACAAGGAAGTCGCACTTCGCGTCCAAATAGAATTTTCGCAGGTGTTTCACCTGTGGACTCATTTATGGCAGATCGATAAGCCAATGCAAATAGGGAAAGGTACTGGTCCCAATCTTTCTGGTGGCTGGAAACTACATTGGACAGGTATTTTCCAGTGGTCCTGTTTATTCTTTCGACCATTCCGTCTGACTGTGGATGCAACGCCGTTGTCCTGGTCTTCTTCATTCCCAGCTTATCACAAATTTCCTGGAATACATGGCTTTCGAAATTCCTTCCCTGATCGCTGTGAACTTCCAAGGGCACTCCATATCGGCTAATGAATTATTTTACCAATACATACGCGACCGTTGTGGCCTCTTGGTTCGGAATCGCCAAAACTTCTACCCATTCGGTAAAATAATCCATCACAACCAGAATGTATTTACCACCATTTTCTGTCGTCGGAAATGGTCCTGCGATATCTAATGCAATCCTTTCGAATGGGCTTCCACTATTGTATTGTTTCATGGGAGCCTTTCTCTTGCGATGTGGTCCATTACCCGTAGCACAATTCGTACACTTCTTACACCAGTCCTTCACATCGTCGGAGCTGTTCATCCAATAAAACCTTTCACGGACTCGCTAAAGGGTTTTCTTCACTCCCAGATGACCTTCTGATGGACTGTCGTGTAACTTCCTCAGTACCTCAGCTACTCTCGATCTCGGGATAACTATTTTTCGTCTATTTTCGGAACCATCATCGTTTTCAAGGACTCGTTTCAACAGGCCTTCTTCCAGGGAGTCCCATTCACTGTATACTGAACAGCTTTCCATTCACTCGAAAACCCGTGTATATATACTCCTTTTCGAATCTCTAGAAAATTCTTGAATATACGACCTATGCGTATACTTCAAAATTCGGGAACATTCGAGTTAAACCATTGGCCTTGGTACGCTTCGAGAAACTTTCTAGAAAGGTCGCATTCATAGTTTGCGACAGGACCGGCTTCTGAATGAGTGAGTTCGTAACAATATTAACTTTGGTGCTACAAATTATAATCAAAATTCTTCCTTGCATAGATGTATATTGTATCCCCTTTGATAATAAATAAACTAAGAATTATTTGTACTTTGAAATTTGATTGATTTTTGTAATTATTTTGTTAAAAATGTATTAATTAATCTTCCAAGAGTAATGACTATTTATAATAAATCATAAGGATGTACACATAGGTATTAAATAAATACATAAATATATATTTGATCATGATTATTGTTTTAATTCATTGCGCAGTTTTAAAGATTTAGTGGAAACTCCCAAAAACCCTATATCCGGCACTAAAAATTGTTATTGTCCCAGAGTCAACACTGCAATTCGGTAAGAAATTCAGAAAGTATTTAAAACTGGCAACATCGCGACCATACCGATTTAAAGGTCCAAGGTCATTGAAGGCGGAGCTGAAAATCGTTTGATGTTTTACCGGGATTCGTATCCGCTCTCTTTATAATCTGCTTCACCGTTATTCTATAAAATTGTTGCTTCATAGTTGGATGAATGGTACTGTGCTGCAGCTTGTTTTCAACAGAACAAAATTGAAATATGTTAATGAATTTCTATACAAATGAATTAAATGTACTGAAAAACAGGTTTTGATACGAAATCTTAAAAGCAGAAGCGACTATTGAGAGAACACACCTTTTACTTGGTCCCCAGAAGTCTAGTACCATTCTACCAGTCCCAGGTTCGGGTACTCTATCAGGCTTAATTCCTTTGATGATACACACTGCTGCCATTACCAACTTTATTACCTCGGGTGGGTTTTTCATAGACTTTACCAAAACGATATCGGCAGGTTTTAAAGTATCCAAAGCTCCAATCGCCTAAAAACAATGTTATAGTATATTTTGTAGTTTTCGGAACGAAGTTATAAAAATGTGATTGGGAACTGACTGAGTAAGTGGTGAAAAATGTAACTGGTATTAACTTCCAAAATAGTTAACTGAGCACATGCTGTTTAGATTCAGTTGACATAAGTCTATAAGACGATTAATAATGCGTCGCTACCCCTCCTCGCTCGGTCAGATTTTTTCCTCGCTCCAACCTAACATGAGGAACTAAAGTTCCAAAAATCTGATCATTAAGTTGATTGGCACAAAGTACATATTAAGTATTCTATTAACTGTTATTAATAATACAATGTATGCTGACAATCAACATTTTGCGACGAGAAACTAGCTTTGAGACTGAGGAGAGAGCGCGAGAACCCACGCGCTCAAGGCACATAACGTAACAACGTAACGTAACGGTCAGATCTTTTGCGTCGCGACCCCCCAGCGCTCCAACCTAACGTGAAGAACTAAAGTTCTAATAAAAGATTTGGAAAGGTAGTGGAAAAATAAGTTCAAATGCAATTTTAACTTCCTTAAATTCGCTCTGATTTGATAAAAAAATGTATGATTATGTTTTAAACAGGAGAACACTTCGTAACAATTTCTAATACTGAAAACACCACAGCGGGGAATCGGACCGCGATACTTCACGTTTAACTTTTAAATTTCCCGTGCGTCTACCCGTCTGGATATCTCCTACGTGGTTGAAAGTATTCGAAAGTGGTATGAAAATGGAGTTCGACTTTTTTAAACATAGCTATCCATTTTTTACTAAGCCAGAGCGAGTTCAAGAAAATTAAAAGTGCATTGGAACTAATTTTCAACGATCTTTCCAAATCTGTTATTATTTTTTATGAACGCTATTTGGTGAAAAAGTTAGCTCGCGTTTGACAGTTTTGTACAGGAATCCCTATGTCGCATCTTATAAATAACACAGTGTATGTATTTATAGTTAAATAGTATATCAAGTATCAAGAACGGTAAGGGTTGTTTACCGGTCGACAGCAATGTTTTGCTGGAGACCATTACCCTTAACGTTCGAGATGCTTATACCATTTTTTGCGCGATCGTATTGAAATAAGCTTCGAATAAAATAATTTAAATATCTTCGGAACGAATGAAATGTCAAAAGCGACATTTATACTTCTCGATCAGTTTAAAATATGATAGGCATGACGATAGTATCAAAAAATCGTCGATATAATGGTTTTAGGGGAATGTTTATATTAAAAAAATTCAAAACACTGCTTTAGTTTTATTTAAAAAATTCAGATTATTAAGATTTTCAATAAAATAAAACATTAAAATACTGCAATCGGCCATTTTGACTGAAACACCAATCACAGCGCATGACGTCACGCTTAGGTAAACTCCTCTGTCAGTTAATAATAATAATAATAATAATTTATTGTCCAACAGAAAATCCATTTACAGAACAATATTATTAGAAAGTAGCAACATAAGTAATATAAGATTAGCAATAATTTATAGTATATAATATACAAATTATTGAAAGTAATACAAAATAGAGGAAACTAATAATGTAATTATTTTATACAACCATTAATTAAAAATAAAAAAAAACCTACCCTAACTGTAAATTAAAATAGAAATTCTGATTAGATTTATCAATAATGTGCATAAGTGAATTGAAGTGAAGGTCACAGTCATTTGCAATTTGATTAAAACTTGAACATATCATGTGTAATGGAGAATGAGAAAGAATGTTAGTTCTTGCATTGCCACAGTAAAAAGTGAGATTACGACGTGAGCGCAATCTTGGAATGAGAAAATTCAGCTGACTTAATAAATTTGGAGAGTCAATACAATTATGAATCAACTTAAACAGAAAAGCGATACCATTATTTATTCTTCTGAGTTGCAAGTAGTCAATTCCAAAACGATCTAGCAGAACCGATTGTTCAATCCCCCTTTCGGGGTAAGTACCATCAATCCTACTAGCTTAAAATTTCAGAAATCTCCTCTGAACGGTCTCTATCAAATTAATGTGATTTAGGTAATACGGACTCCACACAAGAGAAGCGTATTCAAGTTTTGATCGTACCAGAGCGAAAAATAGTGTTTTCAATGCGTCTTCATTAGAGAACAATTTGCAGTTCCTGATTATGAATCCAAGGGATTTAGTGGCTTGGGAGCAGATATTGCTAGTATGTTTTATAAAATCCAATTTATTATCAAAAGTTATCCCCAGATCTCTAACCTCAGTACATCTAGTTAAGTCCACATTTTCGATTTGGTAATTGTAAAAGACAGGATTAGATTTACGGCTGAAGGTACATACTTTACATTTACTTAAATTTAGAAACAGGCAATTTCTTGTACACCATTCATTAACTTTCTCTAATTCCAATTGGAGCAAGTGGCTATCAGACTGAGATTTTATTTCTAGAAATATTTTTAAATCATCAGCAAATAATAAATTTTTAGATTGTAACGTAATAGAAAGGTCATTTATAAATAGCAAAAACAATAAGGGACCTAGGTTGGACCCTTGTGGAACACCTGACGTTGGGGAGTAGGTTGTAGAGGAAAACCCATTATAAGATACAAACTGGACTCTATTAAAAAGATAAGACTTTAGTAAACTTATAAGAGAATTGCTAAAGCCAAAAAGTTGCAACTTGTTTATAAGTAGTGAGTGATCTATTTTATCAAAAGCCTTAGAGAAATCAGTGTATATGACATCTACTTGGCTTCTGTTATCCATTGCTTCAGCTATATATTGAGTTATCTCTACTAAATTGGAAGTAGTAGATCTTTGTTTCATAAAACCGTGTTGACTTGGTGATATCAAGCATTTTATTTGATCATAAATTTGATTATACACTGACATCTCCAATACCTTCGCAAAATTGTTCAATATTGAAATTGGCCGATAATTAGAAATATTGGCATTATCTCCACTTTTAAGCACAGGGCACACTCTAGCAATTTTCCACGTATCAGGAAATACAGACTTTTTAAGAATAAGATTATATATCTTAAGTAGTGGCTGAACGAAGGCGTGGCTACAATCCTTCAGGATGAAACTAGGGAACATGTCCTTTCCGGAAGTGAGTTTATTTGGAAGTTTGGCTATAGAATTTAGAATATCTTTTTCAGAAAATTGAGAAATATGGCAAGTAGGAACATTATTTATTTCTGTATTCATAATATCACCTTGGCTTTGAACATAAACACTGAAAATAATTGGCGAAGCCTGCAACAATAGAGTTGGGCGTATCGAAAACATTCTCACTATAAAATACCTGACCGGGAATTCTAGAAGTGCCTTTTTTACTCTCTATATATGACCAGAATTTTTTGGTATCAGAAATAATACTACTTTCGACAGATCTTAAATAGTTGCTATAAGCTTCATGTACTTGAGTTTTGATTATTCTTCGCAATCTAGAAAATTCCTGGTAGTAATATTCGGATTTAAATTTACGAAATTTCTTATAGTAATATTCCTTAGTTTTAATGTTTAGTATTAAATTAGAGGTATACCAAAAAGGATATCTACGTTTTATTTTTTTATATTTTGGAACATACATGTCTAATACGTGATATAATTTTTGATAAAAAATATCACATATTTCATTCACATCATCGATTCCATCTAAAATTGACCAGTCAATATATGTAAAAGCATTATATAAACCTAGAAAATATGCTTTCTTGAAATTGTACATATGTGAATTGGGATTGTCAGCAAAGTTCTCAGATCTTGATTTCCAAACCTCTATTACATTCCTTAATGATGGATGAAACATATCCTCATTACCAATTAGAGGGCAACATTCACGGGAAGTTTCACACTTAAGATTTTCAGTAACAATAACAAGATCTAAAATCCTTCCCATAGAATTTAGTATTGTATTTATTTGATTTTAATTAGTAAAATCTAAAAAATTCGAAATGGCGCGACAGTAAGAGTCATTTGAGTTATTAACATAATTGGTACAGTTAAAATCCCCTAGGATAAGAATTGGTTTGAGTGATAGTAAGTTGACCTAATTGTTCCAAAAATTGCTCATATTCATCAATCTTTACATACGGTGGAATATAGATAGTATATATAAATATAATATTGTGTAATAGTGAACATTTTACTCCAACAAAATCAATGTTAATAAATTGCTCATACATACAGCTAAGATCAAGAACTTCAACCATATATTCAGTTTTAAAAGCTAAGAGTACACCACCACCCTTTGATTTATTGGTTCTCTCAAAGTAGCGGTCTCTACGAATGAATCTGTAAGTTGCAGGAAAGAGTTCAGAATTGTTGACATCTTCGTGCAACCAAGTCTCAACCAAACCAACAAAATCAAAGTCAGCTGTACTCACTGATGCATAAAGTTCATCTACTTTTGAATTCAGGCCACGAACATTTTGAAAATAGCATATGTAAGATTTTTTGTTGGACTCAGCTAGTTTTCCTGGATAAGTCTTGGCGATCCTCGTATATATTTGATTTTCAAGTTCTTCTCACCCTTTGCCAAGCGGTAATTCAGTTCTTCCTTAAGATTTCTGTAATGCTCAATTTGTTTAGGGGTGCGATCGAGAGATATGTTTATATATTTGTAGCTATTGTCAGATCTCAGCAAATGAGCTTTACGGATGCATAAACGAACTTGATTTTCATCCCCAAGAGTTAATTTAATCGGCCTAGGCTTATTCTTTGTTGCATCAAATTTACCCAGTCTAATGCTTTTCAATACTGAAGTAACTAAAGGAGAAAGAAATTCCAAAATATTTTTGGCATGGTTGTTATCAGAAGCAACCTGATCTGCCATAGATAAGTTGGCATTTTCTGAAACACCAAATATAATAAGATTTTGTTTGCGTGAATTTCGGTCTTGAATTTCTTGTACGACATCTTCAAAATCTATTTGCGAATTATTATAAGCAGCAGGTTTTAAATTTTTTTATTTCATTTTGAAGGGATACAACCAATGCTTTTAATTCATCTATCCGATCTCCCAGCACAGAACAATTTTTACAAGTAAACTTTATATCAGCTTTGTTGCTTTTGATGGATTTAACATCCGCTGAAGTCAAGTCCACACAAGAATAATAAAAGTTATTTAAACATACTGAACAATTAACAAATTTGATATCATCCCCAGTTTTCTTGCAGCATTTACAAATCAATTGAGAAGACATTTTAAAAGTGTTTTCAAAAATCACTGCACAAATAAATTTCGCAAGAATTGGCAACAAGCTTCCTCCAGCACACTGAGAAAAACCGTTTTGAGGTTAGATCTTGAGGTAAATATGCCTCAAGAGCCCAGAAATTCCTTTATTCTGAGTAGTAAATATAATCACTAACCTTTGTATTCACTACTAAACAACTTTACACAATTTTTGAGACAGTATTTTTAAAGAAAATACTTTAAACACTTTGTTTTACTAAATAATAATAATAATAATAATAATAATTTTTATTCACAGAAAGAAAGAAAAGTATTTACAAGAATACATGTGAATAAAAAAAAAGAAACTACCGATAGGTGAAAACACCTGTTTCGGGAATATCAATAAATAAATAATGCATAAGCATAGAATTAAATTTTAAAACACACTTATTAATTGAAATAATTTAAAATTAAAAATACAAACACAAATGCATCTCCATCAAATTAATAAATGATGCCTAACTTTAGAATAGCCTTACTTTTTAAAATACACCTATGCTAATTAAAATAAATAGAAATTAAAAGAATAAATACACCTTAATATTACAAATAAAATATTACAATAAATATATTATGTTGGATAGTGATGCGATATGTACGAGATTTTTTGTGTTAAGAGGGGAAAATTGGTAAGTACGGTAGACTAGAAATAGAATTCAATTATATCACTAAAATAATGTCTTGACTTACTATGCATGAATTTTTTTATATGCTTTTTGTATATTTGTTTACCATTTAAGTTTTTAATGTTTTCAGGGATTCCATTAAACACTTTAGGGGCAATGTACCAGAAAGAACGTTGACATAACGATTTTTGCATTTTTGGCAATGTATACTGGTTTTTTTGTCTTGTATTATGTTCATGTTGAGGCAGCTGAATTAAATTTTTAATATCTTGATATTTTAGAGCAATTGTTAAGTAATATAGTTGTTTCACATCTAGCACTCCACTTTCGTTATATAGATCATCTGATGGGTATCGAGAAGATTTATTAAAAATTATTTTAAGGAATCTACGCTGTATTACTTCTAGTGGATAAATATATGATTTGAGAGCACACCCCCAACCAATTATCCCGTATCTTAGATGGCTTTCAACCAAACAAAAATATAAAGTCTTCAGGTAATTTGAAGGTATGCACTTCTTCAAAAATCTAAATTTGTATAAGATAGTTTGTAGTTTTTTAACAACGTATGTGATGTGGTCATTCCATTTCATATTACTATCAAATATAATACCTAAATATTTAATTTTTGTTACAGGATTTATGGCAAATGTTGAATTTTTAACGGTAGTCTTTAAGGGTTCGAAATTAGGAGTATTAACATTGGTACAAGAAAATGGTAAGTATTGGGTTTTGTCTAAATTTAGAGTTAGAATTTTGTTGTCGAACCAACTTTTTATTCTGGCAAGGTCATTTTCAACTTTATTTTTAAGTTTAAGCCAAGTGTCATCGCTGTAAAATATGGCGGTATAGTCGGCAAATCCTACAATGTCTCCAGCCCCTTGTAATGAAAATAGGTTGTTAATATAAATGTTAAACAATGTCGGTCCTAAGATTGTCCCTTGCGGAACACCATATTCAGTCGGTTTTAAATCACTCATTACCCCAGATACTTTAACTAATTGGTTCCGGTTAGATAAATAGTTTTTGAATAATTTAAGACATTTATTTCGGATGCCAATTTCTTCCAAAGATTCCAGTAGCATGTCGTGATTTACCGTGTCGAAGGCTTTGGATAGGTCTAGGAAAACGCACAGACATGGTTTGCTCTGGTTTAATGAGTTATAAATTTTAGTTGTTAATTCTAAAACTGCATCTTGTGTTGACTGACCTTCTTTGAATCCAAACTGATGTTCTGAAATTACGTTAAATTTTTTAATAAAGGAGTTAAGTCTATTCTTTAATAAAGTTTCGAATATTTTAGAGATGTGCGGGATCAGAGAAATTGGTCTGTAGTTAGACACGTTAGTTTTGTCACCTTTCTTATATATCGGTATAACAAGAGATGTTTTGAAGCAAGATGGCCAGACACTATCATCAAAACATTTGTTTATTATGTAAGTAAGCGGGTTGATAATATATTTAGCCACGGCTTTTAAACATTCACTATTAATGTCATCTATACCTGCGGCTTTTTTAGGTTTTAATGATTTTATTATTTCTAGAATTTCATTATGGGTTGCCGGAAACAGTGCCATGGAGTTAAGTACAGTTTTTTTGGGAAACTCTTTTTTAGTGTGGTTGTTAATTTTTTGAGCTAATAATTTACCCGTTTCTGCAAATTGCGTATTAAATTCATTTGAAATTAATTTTGGATCAGTTAGGATTTCCCCGGTTTGATTTTTTATTGAATTAATATTAATATTCGATTTTTTGTCAGTAGAAATATTCTGAATTATCTTCCATAATTCCTTATTATTATTTTGATTCTTATTAATTTCCTTTTTATAATAGTTTTGTTTTGCCTTTTCAATAAGAGATTTTATTTTATTTCTATAATTTTTGTATGTCTTTTTTAGATCCATGTCATTTGGGTTTTGTTTAAATTTTTTATACAAGTCATTTTTTTTTATTAATTGATGTAAGTAATCCATTTGTAACCCATGGTGAGATTTTAGTATTTTTCCTGAAATATTTTTTAGTCTGTGTGGAAATAGTTATATAATTAGAAAGTATTTGAACAAATTTCTCTGTTGCAGAATTAGGACTGGAATCATGGAAAACCGTATGCCACCTTTCATTTTTGATCAGATGTACAAGTTTAGGATAGTCAATGTGATTGATATATTGGTTGGTTCGCTTTTAGGATTTTTTTTATGACTTTCAAATATGATTTGCAAGGCAATGGTATGATGGTCAGTAATATCTGACTCAATTACAATGGGTATTAAATTATCTGTTTTAGTGAACGAGTTGGTTGTAATAAATAAATGATCTAAACAAGCTTTTAATCGTGTTTGATTATTTATCGTAGATATGAAACCGAATTCCTGCAGAACATTCAAGTACTCCAAAGTGTTATTGTTTTCGTCCAATATGTCAATGTTTATATCACCCGAGAAAACATAGGTATAATTTTTATCAACATGTTGATTAAGAAACAATTGAAGATTTTGAATAAACTCAGGAATTTTAGGGTTCCAATCTTTCTTAGATGGAGATCTGTAACAGCCAAAAATTACAATGTTGTGGTCGCTACTAACGCAAACCTTTAATTTGATTATATTAGTAACCCCTAACTGAACTATTTCATAATTAAAGGAATATTTATTGTTAAGATATATTACGACTCCGTCATTTCTATTTAAATCGCCATTGTTGTAAAAAATATTATAGCCTTCTAGTTTATGTACACTCAAATCTGGAATTTGTAACGTTTCAGTTAAAATGATACAATCAGGTTTTTTTTTTAATTCGTCTATAGCTATTTTAAATTCGTCTAAGTTTTTATTTATACTACTTATATTATTATGAAAGATTGTAAAATTTTGATTATGTTCATTGATGTTGTAAATTTTATCACATTCTAAAAAATTATCAACTGTAAATGTTGGGACTGTGGGTATATCAAAATCTCGTACATATGGGTCCATTTTTAATTATGAAACTGGGGACAAACTGATAATATGAGATCGCTTAAAACAATATTAAAAAATAACAAAAATATAACTAACTATTCTAACTATTCTAACTATTAAGAGAGTATGATCTTAACCATAGTCCCTCCAAGAGAAAGATTAAGAAGAAAACAGTGTATACAACAGTGAAGAGAAAATATGAAGTTATTATTTTTTCAAACTTGAGGATGAATTGTTCCTGGTCCTGTAATGGAAATTTGGATCTGGTTTTCCATTTGAGGCTACTTTTGAAAAGTTCTTCTTGTCTTTGGTTGCGTGTGGTTTTTCTAGTTTTTGATTTACTGCTTCTTTGTCTTGTCGATTTCGGTCTCGACGTTCTTTTTCTTCTATTTCTGGTGTTTTGGTTGATTGATGGTGAACAGGTGTTCCAGGATCGCTGCTGGAAGTGTGCGTTTTATCGCTTTCTTCTTCAGCTGGGTCCGTTAGTTGTGATGGATGATATGAAGTCCCATTTACATGAAGCTTTCCACCCTTAATGTAGCAGTTTGGTTCGTTGTTTTGTTTGGCAAGATACAGGTGTGTTCTTAAAATTTTGGTCTCTGCTAATTGTAGTTTGGTTTGATCATGTGCAATGGAAATTCTAGTTCCTTTTAGGTTCTTGATATTTTTGAAAATCTTCTCTTTTTTTAAATAGCATAGAAACTCCAGTTTAATCGGACTTGTTTTAGTACGGCCCAGTGTATAGATGTTATTAAAATCAGATTCGGATAGCGTCAGACTTAGTAAGTTATTGAGGGTATCAATTACTTCGGAATTATTCAGTCTATCTTCCTTTCTTTCCAATCCAAATACAATAATGTTATTTTTTTTATTGTCTCTTTCTAACTGCTCAACTTTATTCCTCAACAGCTCGTTCTCCTTCTCTATATTATTTATTGTGTGTAATAAATTTTCAACTTTTAAGCTTAGTCTAACCTCTGTAGCATTTATTGATGATTTTAGGTCTGTAATCTGCTTTTGTATACGTTCTAATAAATCTCTATTAGTAATATCATTCTCGTTCATATTTCCGTGCATGGATACCTTTATCTAGTTTTGGATGTAAGTAAAAAAAAGTTGTTTTCTGTCAGCTGTGTTTTGATAAGAAGTTGGTTTTGATAGATACTTCACTCACAAGATTCTGATTTTATAATACAATGTTGCCACGTCGATAACCGATAATCTCGACTCAATACGCTCATTCTCTGTGTTTTGTTGATGTTAATAATACTGATTACGCATTTGGATTGATCTTTTATTATTTTACGTGTGATTTATCGTCTCCACTCTACTATAACAACGAAACCAAGCTTTGTTAAGGCAAATAGCTCAAATTTGCCCAGGATTTATGTAATGATGTTGAGCGATTTCCTTGCAACAAATCAAGAATTTTGCTCGTCTTAGTTTAGAAACGTAAAAACTTTCTTGTAGGTAAGTTTTGTATTTATCTTCACCTTAGATACAACCAACTTGGATATAATCAAAATAGTTTTAAGCTCATGCGAGTTTATTTAACTTTCATAGGTTGGCATATAAATTTACGGGGCACACATCCTGGTTTCATACGTACTTGTGATACTGACCCATGGAGCTACTATTAAGAGGAAATGACACAGTCGACTATCTTATAATAGGAAAGTGGTATCACATGAGTGACATTGTGGTGTTAGCAATATGGCGTCGACGGCAGAGCCAAGAACCTCTTTTCACAAATTTCAACCACATATCTCTTATTGATGGAGTTCTACAAACATTGAATATAATATGAAGTTAAATAAAACTTATTGAAGCACAAAGAAACATATTCCAGTACAATCCTGTTTCGATTGTTTACTAACCTATGATATGTTGTTCCTGATGATTTTTTCGTATTTACACTGTCTCTACTTGTACAACTTCGTGAAGCACAAGAAACCATTATTGTTCAATTATTTAATTAGTAAAAAACGACACTAACATAAAGAAAATCCAAAAATACCCAATTCACATCCACAAAACAATACTAATGTCAAGTTGACAGAGAAGTGGTAGTAAAATGGCGAAACCGATACCACTTTTATGACAGGCGTAGCGACTCCTCTCAATACTAGCTCCATGTACTGACCCCATCACATGATACTGCATATAATTTTCCATACCATCTGGCAACTGCAAGAAGAAAAGTAAACGATTAAAATTGATAATGAGAATTATAGACAAGACCAAAACAAACATAACCTCAATGAATTAGTTATTCCATAGCCTCAATATTTCTACTATTTCACGTCAAACAAACGTTTTATGTTTGAGAAATATAAATATAATATGATAACATACTCACATCAAAGTGTTCTTCACAGAAATAAAGTGGCGAATTCGTGACTACGTCGTTCGGGTTTCGCCTTTCCATCTTCAACCACTTATCTCTTATTATTTTCTTGTTTGGAACATGTACAGACACTTTGTTGGGTGTTCTTATTGATGTGTTATCACACTGCGGTACTGCACACCACTTATAAACTTTGGATTTCATTTTTATGACACGAATTAATTAAATGTTCTGTTTACTTTCTTCGCTACGCATAGACACAATGACATGTTTACCTAGGCGTGACGTCAGAGCCGACGCCTTGACACCTGCGAGCTGTTTGAAAAATATCAGTAAAATGGCTTCAAACTTCGTGAAACTTAAGTTTATTACCGAAATGAAGGTTTTTCCGTAAATGGTGAATGTGTACCCATATGACGGAAGAGTATTCCAAAATCTATCCTCACGCCTATTAGCATTTTGGTGAAATTGTTTTTTTGCTATTTATTACTTTTTATATTGATCTGTTCGAATCTGTTCATTGAAAAAATATAAATCTTCTTATTTTTTTTGTTCCTTTTGAGTAATGAATGAAGTAATATATTATTTAGGATCAAATGTATGTAGGGCTGAAACGTCGGTAAGTTATTTACTTACCGACGTCTGAACGGTAATTAAATCACTTACCACGTGTTAGACTTAGAAACCAGTGAACACAACCTACCGTCCTGACAACCGATGCTGTAAGTAAACAAAAAAGATCGATCGCGCAAAATTGTATATAAATAAATCAAGTAAGAACCTCTTCTAAAATCGGCATTGCTTCAGCTAAATCCGCTTCGCATTCCAGTTTTAGTGCTTGAGCTTGAGCAGCCTGCTTATTAGCTACTTTTTCATCCTGTTTCACTACAGCAGAAGCTTGTTCAACTGTAATACTTTCATGCTCAATTTTTTTAAGCATTTCAGCAGCTTGTCTATTCATGAATTCCAATTGAGGTTGCAGTGCTGCCAATGACTTTTGCATTTCACCTGAAATCAACAAAAATGGTTGATGAAAAAACTTTAGTTCCAATTTCAAACAATATAAATTACATTCAATATTCAGAAGCAATGTTTCATTAGCTCAGCCCCACTGAAAATAATCTAACTGTAATTCAAAAATTTTAAAGCTTGAAACAAATTCAGCTTTAGTAATTTGTGTTGGTGAAACTGCAACATATCTGACTGAAGTGGAACCAAGTGTCATTTTTCATGTTCATTTGTTATTTTTGTGGACCTTTGTTATACTTCAAGAACTAATGGTAGGTAAGGAAACATTTTTGTACCATATAAATTTTTGAAGGTTAACTGTCATTGACTTGGTAATTTTAAAAAAAAAAATCATTTACTACTACTACTACTACTTACCACATTAAGGGGGAAAATGATACGTAAAAATTTGAAGACGTATTTGAAATAATTCAGTATTAATTGCATACATTTGAAGGCAAGCAGCTTATTACAATAAATATCAAAGTATATCAACAACTGGTTGAAAGTAGAAGCTTTAAAAATGAACTAAATGTCTATGATGTACAATAGGGCATGTCCACGTGACGTCACAAACTAGTCTGGTGGTAAAACAATAAACAAAGCGTTCAGAACACGTGGTACTTAATAGTGAGGTTATGCTGATTTATAGTGATAGATCGTGTTTGATTTTAGTTGATTTTGCTTCAGTGTACTTTTAAAGTTATTTTAATTGTTGAGCTTGCATATTTAATAATATATAATATAGGTTAATAGTTTGTTGTTTGATAATTTTTCATCATATCTATTGTTTATTGTTTTACCACCCAAGTATTGTCAATGTCAACTGTCGTGGACATGCCCTATAGAGAAGTTTCGAAGCCTCTCAACAAACACTCCGATTAACAATTTTGACATACGATATGTCGTTGATTGTATTAACCGTACACCACCGGTAGCTTACGTACGGTAGACATAGCGGTTGCAGTAACGAAAAAGCGTAAATCTAACCTCAATTTAATGAATGTTTTGTTTGTATTCTGTGGAGTCTGTTCATTTGTGATCGATTAAAATTGTTCTAACATTGTGATTGCTTAAATTATTATTTTTTTTTCTCTTATTCTTTTGGGAATCAAACCACAATAAAGTTTTTAATTTTTTATTTCGACGTTTCGGTAGCGTTCCAGCTACCGTTGTCAAGATTAACTAGTAATAAAATTAATAAAATAATTTTTGGTCCCTATCTGACACAACGAAAAAATATGACAACTAGACAATCAATAATATTTTGAAGTTTAAGATTACAAAACTTTGTTGTCAAATTTTATTAAGGTCCATTCATAGTAGATCACATCTCTGGTAAAATGTGAAATAAAATATTTTATTTTATGACATTCTAACGATATGATAGTCTACTAGAAATGGAATCCAGTGAAGTGCACGTTCCAGGAACGGTTTTTATTGGGATAGCGCTTTTTTATAGCTTATTTTGGAAATGTTAATAAAACACGTCACGACCTTAAATTTAATGAATAAAATAAAATCACAAAATTCGAAAAGTCTATGAAATTAATAATTACCAGCTTCTATTTCTAACTGAAAATACTTGAGAACTTTCAAAATGCTGATGTTTTTCCGTGTATATAGGCAAATTTTTGTATTATAACAATAAGATTAATATTTACTTTTCATAAATAATAATTGACCGTAAACAAAAAAGTACAGACCTGACGAGAGCTGTCAGTGGGACATTAGAAAAAGACGTAAGACACATTGCCGCTACGAAAGGGAACGTCTGCATCCAGTAACAATCGATGACGCACACCAAGAAGGGTATTATATGAACACTAGAACATTTATTTTAGTTACCTATGCTAACTGAGGCATGATAAAGCTTCTCCAATCCACCCAAGTACCTTTTTTTGGCTTTCATAATCTCTTCTTGTTTTTTATTGGTTAAATCGGTAAATGATTTAATTAGTTCTAGGTATGAGGCAGATGTAATATATGTTTTTCTACTAACTGCTTCGTAAAATTCAGAAGATGCCTTTCTGGCTTCGACGTGAAAATACTTACATGCAATTACAGATGTACCTTTGATATCATCTGAAAATACAAATTTCAGTTGATACAGTGTATATAACCAGTTGCATTTTTAGCAAGTCAGATGACGAAATAGTATACTATGTCACAAGGGCAGAAAATAAGTTCTAGCAGCCCGAGTTAAGGGATGCTTAATCGTTTCTTGTATGTATGACATACGAGGGTTGTTTTTTTCTTCAACCTCCAATAGGCTATAAACAAAAAAAAGACGGGTGAATATACAGAAAAGATTTTGTTAACAGAAGTAATGTACGAGGCTTGTTCAATTGAAACCCATCTTTGGTCCAGGAAAAATTTATTGACAAGTACAGTAACAAATAACTACCACTACAATTGAGGCACATATCCCACTGTTTCACCAACCGATGTATACCCTGCTTATAGAATTCTTGTGGCTGCTGCTGGAAGAATTCTTTCACAGCGTTTTGTACTTCTGCGTCCGACTGAAAACGGTTACCTTTTAACGCCTTTTTTAGTGGCCCAAAGATGTGGAAATCGCAAGGCGATAACTCGGGACTATAGGGTGGATGCTCTAATATCATTCAATTATCACATTTGGACGGATTGTTGACAACAAACGCCATTTCAAAGTCACAATACTTAAAATCGCTGTCAAATATAAACGAAATAAACAGATCAGTGTGACGTTTGCATACACTACTAATGTTGGAAAACGTCAGTTGAATGATTACAATTGTTTCCAAGGCTAACCTGACCAAAGATGGGTTTCAATTGAACAAGCTGTGTACAATGCATGTTACTTCTCTACCTTGACGATTGTGACATTTTTCATATCTTTTAACAAGCTTTGCAATACCCTCCTCATAAAATGTTGCCGCTAATGATTGGGAGTGAGTTGTGACGGTGTTTTTGAGTTCCAAGTCATCTGCAACTGCTTCAGTTCGGGAAAAAGATTGAAGTTACCTGGCGCTAGGTCGGGACTATATGCTGGGTATTCAAAAATGTCCCATTGAAATTGCTGAAGAAGCCGTTGGGTTACTTGCGCGCTGTGAGGACGGACATTGTCAAGGAGCAGAACAATTCCAGAAGTCAGCATGCCTCAACGTTTGTTTTAAATAGCTCTCCGTAAGCGTCGCGAAGTTCCACAATAATAATTAATCTGCATTGATTGTTTTTCCCAGCTGCATAAACTCCACAAGCAGTACATCTTTTTGGTCCCAAGCGAGCACTCAGTCACTACAGAATAGAGGGTGGATCTTGGAATATCTGGAAATTTAACCAATAATTTCGAAGGTTCACTTATGGTCAACCTTCGATTTTCCTTAATCACTTGGTCAATTCATTGAACAAGTCTGTGACCACAGACTTGCGTCCTTGACCCTCTTCATCATGAACATTAGTTCGGCCATCTTTAAACTTTCGACATCATTGACGAACAACACCATCACTCATGATGCTTCCTCCATACACCATACACTCGAGCGATGAGTTTTCTCAGCACTGTTACCTTCTGCTTGCAAGAAACGAATAACACTTCGCAATTCACCCTTGGCGGGAGAATCAATAGTGACAGATGTTTACCTGACTACAGCTCAACAGAAAATAGCGTGTTGGTCTCGCCAGTGACGAAATGTATTGAAGAGGAGATGTGCAGTCGCCTACTACGCACACTAGTTTCCTCGAGCATATCTGGCCTTCGTACTATGCGATCGGAGGTTGAAAAAAAAACGACCATCGTACAACTGTTTTTCGCCAACCAAATAAGGCAAAAAATAGGAAAATATAACGAAAAACTTTGACATTCAGTGACTTTTAATTAAAAACGTCAAAATTACAAATAACATATGGAGAACTTAAAAAGCCGAGGAGTTAAGAATTTTCCGCCCTTGAGCTGCTAAACAATATTTTTTCTACAATTACATTGAAAAGTAGGCTTTTTCGCTTGCCATTGACAACTAAAAGTTGACGTTTCTTGAGAAGAGTTACTTTACGCTGGCCGAGCGTAAAAAATGACAAAACGCTCGTTGCCCATAACAACTGATACTACAAACACAATTGTATTGTGACAGATATAAAAGTTTGAAACATATTCGAATTGACATATTTAAACTGACAGATTTTAAAAGTTTACATGAATTCCACTTTATCTTTGTTTTTAATAGTTACAATTAAGTGATTGCAGAAAAAATGTTGTATGTATTACGAGCAAAAACGTGACATTAGACACTTTTAGCTGGTCATAAGTTTTTACACGTATCCGTATCCGTATTGGAGTTACGTTGACGTAAGGAATTGTCAAGAAAGCCTTTTTAGCAGAAAGCGTATCGCTCCGTTCTGTTTCTAATTGTATAACCTCAAAGTTTTTTCATTTTACCTGTTTATATTTTTGTAAGACGTGAAATGGAGGCGATATTAAATAATCCATTGCTGTTAGACGAGGAAAATGATGTAATATAGCACAAATAGCACGGAATACTGACTTTGGTCGGGATAGGGATACGTTTAAGTATACGGAGTAGGGTACGTAACAATACGTTCAACGCATCGTATCGGCTAGGACGTAACGGGTCTACACATGCGCAGTTCGTTACGTACACGGATACGTGAGAAATTAAAGACAAGCTAAAAGTCTCTATTATTGCTTTCAAGTAATTACCGCGCTTCGCGGTAACCATTACTCTCAAGCAATAATCTATCACTTTTCGCTCTTAATACATAAATAATCATTACAACAATGATAAAAGCTCAAACGTCATGACCTATTTGTCAAAATAATTAACAGTAATTACACAAGTGGTGGTAATTTTTTGATAATTTCAACTAGATGCACGAATCCTTGTTGCTATGGAAATCTCCGAGTGGACGAAGTCGATTATTTTTGAAGGCAAGGACATAACCATTACAACAATGATAAAAGCTCAAACGTTATGACCTATTTGTCAAAATAATCAACAGTAATTACACAAGTGGTGGTAATTTTTTGATAATCTTAACTAGATGCACGAATCCTTGGTGCTATGGAAATCTCACAAGTGGGCAAAGTCCAAGAGTGGGATTCCCTAATAGCAGCAAACACGAGTGCTGATCTAGTTAAAATTATCTAAAAAAATTATTACCACGAATGTAATTCGGCGTGATTATTTTTTAAACTATTTCATAAAATTTCAAGCAAATATGTATCTTTATTAAACAGCTTAACTGACAGACAGCAATTTCTTGTCGTCAAATGAAAATGACACTGACAAATGTCCTGTACCCAATGGCTTACGCCTTCATTCAAACGAAGATCCAATCAAACAACGTGAAAAAATTATCGATTTAATTTGCTACTAGCAAATAATCAAAGGTAATACCACGAGTGCTTCAAATTTTATAGATAATTTTTTCTTTTCCACGAGAACTTGTTTATTTGGCAAAAAAAATGAAAACAAACCGATTGATAAAATCACGAGTCCGTTAGGACGAGGGATTTTATCTAAATTCGGTTTGTTTGAATGTTTTTGCCTCAAATAAACAAGTTTGAGTGATGAAAATAAAAAATTATGTGATAAAATTTGGAGAACGAGTTGTATTTGGGAAGATTATTTTTTTCATCAATTGTGGAGTGAAATTTTGTATTTCTTGGGTGATGGCACTGAATCGGTTTGTGCTCATTTTTCAATAAGCTTCGAAGCACTTTTAGTTGTCAATAATGACAAATTCAAAGTAAAATTTTGACATTTCAATGTAAATAAGGTATTATCGATGAGGAAGCAGAATTATCAGTATAATACCGAATGATTGGCTAAAATAATGTATTGCTATTGGTTACAACCACCAAAATGTCAGATTTTGACAAGTGAAATAATAATCAGTGTAATTTGGATGCTATTGTTCGATTTGAATGTTTTTCTCAGTACGATTTGCTGACAGGATCGTCTAAATAATAATCACGTATATTAATTTGTTAATTTTGTCGATAAACATAATTCTCTATTTTTGGGCGCTGAAGAGGTGACAAAAGCTGATGTAGCTAATTTGCTGACAAGGGAGCTTATAGAAAACTGGTCCCAGTCGAATTCGCTGAAATTTCAATATGATGTCACTATTGAAGTACAAAAGCGTATTATACGTTTGAGCCCTATTATAAGATCAAACCTGATAAATTTATATCTTCCATCCACGTATGAGCAACTTCTTCTAGAGCTTGTTCGGGCCAGTCTTCGAACCAATCTATAGTACAACAATTTATCAAGGCAGGGAATAGCCTTAGTCTGTTCCTAAAAGCTGACCCTACAGGACTGAAACATAGAATGATGTGTAGCTTTTCTTTGCAACGCTTTGTAAAGAAAAAGAAAACTTCTAATGGACTAACTTCAAGATTCCTGTTTCCACCTGTAAGAAGAATTATCAATAATTCGTAATATACACTGTGTTATTTATAAGATGCGTCATAGGGATTTCTGCACAAAACGCGAGCTACCTTTTTTAACAGATTTCGAAAGTTCTTTAAAAAATAAGTCCAAATGCTCTTTCAATAGTTTCAATTTTCTTAATTTCGCTCTGGTTTAATAAAAAACCAACCGCGTATGAGATAGCCAGACGGGCAGAAGCACGGGAAATTTGAAAGTTAAACATGAAGTACCGTGGTACTGTGGTGTTTTCAGTTTTCGAAATTTTTATGAAAATGGTGTACTACTTTTTTAAACATAATCATACATTTTTTTATAATATAATAGAATATTGACTGAATAGTACCTTGTGCGGCTAGCCGAACCATATCAAGTATTTCTTGTTTTTCGTCGATTTGGTACATATTTGGCACTTCTCCAGAGTTCAACAGGCAATCAACGTCTTGCAGGAAATTCTCTTGTTTTATTTGTCCTTCGCCTATTAAAAAGATACTGTCTTTTCCTCTTCCACCTGATTCTTTGAGGACCTTTTTAATATCATCTCGCCAATCATTTAGTCCGTAATTGTTGGTAATTTCTGCTTGAAATACGCCACTGCCGTATATTTCTCCTGCGAGTCGGGTCAACGATTGTCTACCGGACCCACTTATACCAACCTATTAAAAAAATATGTAGGAATTACCAAATGCAATTTACGTTTCACCACGTGGCTTTTTCTTCAGTCATTTTAATTTCCCTTATCTAGGTCTAAAGTAACCAATGATCTGTTTTAAAACGTCATAATATTATTATAGTTGAGATTGAGGATTAACATAATCTTTAACCATAAGGGTCAAAAGTACATATATACGATTATTATTATACCGCTTGTCCAGAACAACTTTTTTTGACAGATTTTCGACATTTTGTTCTTGTCTCCAGTTTTCTAAACGTGTTCTATTGGTTTTCGTGAAAAACCCCGTAATTATGAGAGAGTCAATCCAAAGTGGACTCAAAAGTCAAGAAAACATATTTGTATTCTGTGTAAATATTAATTTATTAAAATCGCAAAGCGCTTTCGGCTATTAAGCCATCTTCAGTGCTTACTCGTCAGGTAATTTATACAAGAAACTTTGACAACACATTGACGTCATAAATTAACTCACTTACCAACAAAGCACTACCGCACTTCATCGACAACACCCTACAAATTTTTGACAAATGCTCTAATGCATAATCGAATAATACTATGTCCATTTTAGTTTTATGGGTTGAATTATATTCTGATAAACAATTTTCTGATAAATCTCTTAGAGACTCAATGTTTAAAATTTCCTCATATCGTTTGTCTTCATCTGAATCTTGGTCGAAAAATGTTCCAAAAATCAGTTTTTTCAAAGCCTCTCTAGTCACAATACCTGGAATATGAATATTTTTGTTTCAACAAAAAAAATTAATTCAAAGAATTGGACATACCCTCTTCATTTTTCATATTTTCGAAAAGCATGTCGAAGTTTTCTCTAAACGAATCTTTAACGGATGCTCTTAATTGTTCATACAGCCATATTCTATCTTTGTCTTCAATCAGTCTATCATAAAATATTCTCAATACTTCATGCACCCAAATTTTTGGGAATATTTTCTTATCTTCAGCAGACTCTTTTTTCAGCATCGCACAACCTTAAATGACATTTATTTTATGTAAAATGTAAATGTAAAATGATAATTTTGTTGATATTCACTCAGCTTCAACTCTTACTATTTCCTTTCAGCAAACAACCCTAGCAATAAATAACAAATTCTACAACAGAAATTCACATTTTGCCACAGATATGATCTACTATGAATGGACCTTAATAAAAATTTGATAACAAAATTTTGCAGTCTTAAACTTCAAAATAATTTTTGATTGTCTAGTTGTCAAATTTTTTCTGTTGTGTCAGTTAGGGATAAAAATTAATTTTTACTTATTTTTTCTTGACAACGGTAGCTGGAACGCTACCGAAACGTTCAAATAAAGAATTCAAAAATATTGTGGTTTAATTTCCCAAGAAATTAAAAAAAAAAAAAAAGAATAGATTATTATAGATTTGATGAGGTGGCTAATCGACCTATTCCACTGACAGCTTTTCAGATCTATTGTGGTACTCAGAATATATATTTCATTCGCCAGCCCGACTCTATTCAAATAGCCGATCAGCCTCCAAAACTGAATCTTTCATGTAATTTCTTGTCGGTGACTTCTCATCGCCTAGAACCATAAACCAGGCAGTCGCACTAGCATATGATGTTTTCTGCAGTTTTCTCTTCTAGGTCACAGAATCTGCACATGGCTTCGTCTGTCAACCCCAGTAGCTTTGCGTGCCTGCCTATTAACATACCTACCTACTACGGCTTTGCCCATTTTATGCTTTTGCCTTCCCAGTATGCAGTGTCCAGTCACCACTGTCTTCAAATGTCTCTTACCTAGCTGCAATAGCATGTTTGAGAGCTCCTTGCCTACCTTGTTCAGTATACTCTTTTTACCTACGACCCCCCTGTAATCAGTCAATAACATACAGTCGGCATCAATGTAATGATGTCTATCACGCACGGTAAAAAAACGCACAGCTGTAAAGTAAATCGCACAGCTTCCCCAGCAACTGTCAATAGACGTCGCCATTTTATTCAAAATTTACTATTTGAAAACATTCGATATAGCCACGTTTAAATATGAAAAACCCAAAGAGCTAAGTATGTATTGATTACCCACAATTGAAAAATGGGCTTTTAATTATCAACAATATATTAATAATGATTAAACGTTAGTTCTTTAATGTGTTTCTTTCATTGGTGATATAATAGGTAATAATGAAAGTTTACCAAGCACCTCTAATAATGTAACTGTTGTTTCTTATACTTGAACAACCAAAGGAAGCGATTTATGATTTTTGTTCAATAACTGTACTGTTACTATAAACAATTATTATGATAACTAATATTGCATAGTTTGGAAGATTTAAAATCAAATTACAGATATTTTTCGTAGAAAACTTATGAAATATTTTTAAAGTATATAATTGAAATTTGAAAAAAGTCTCCAGCAAAAAATTTAGCGGCATATGATCAAAGTGAGGTTAGGTTAGATTAACTACTTTTTCATAAGAAAAAATCAGTGAAAACATCAATACCTTGAATAAGTCTTGAAAAATCACGAAGATTAAACACATAATGACTTTTTGACGGTGTTGGTCGAAGATTGTCTTGTGCTGACTTAAACATGTCTAAGCTAGCGCTAACAACTTGATTAACAACATTGATTATTTCAGATGGGAAGCCATTATTTTTCCAGCCTAACAACAATATATTGGAATATATTTTAGCCATGCTTTCTTCACTGAATTCGTTAATCGAAAAAATACCGAAATGTCTTAAGAATCTTGGATAAACATCTTGTCTGCTGCCACCGACCAAACCCATCGCGCCCAAAAACATCATGTCGTGCAAATAAAGAGGTTCAGTGGTTTTTAAGTCGTACCTAAAAAATGTATTAAAAAATATCTATTTAGGTAATATATGTAGTTTAACTTTGTAAAAGAAAGTACTGCTAAACTGAAACTCTAACTACTATACAGTGTATCTAATGCCCGTATTGCCCGTATTTATTGTCGAGACTTGAGATCGAGCTCGAGTTTGAGACCGCCTTGAGACGAGAACTTATTTTATAGCCGAATCTCGGCTGAGAAACGCTGCAACTGCGCATGTGCGAATGGAGTCTTGCTCTTGAGCTCGACTTGAGACGCGGTTTGTGACATTTGTTTTGTTATTTGAGGTTAGATTGTGTATTGGGTTTGTAATAGAATAACAATTTTAATAGTGATTAGTGGATATGGATTATAGAGAACACGAGGATTTTTTGGAATTTCTTGATTATGTGGTGAAAAATATGCAAAATGATAGGATTCCAAAAAGATACATGAGGGATGCAGAAAATCCCATGGAATTTTATAACGCGGGAGAATTTCGGATACGTTATAGAAACACAAAAAATATCGTTAATGATATAATTTTACCTTTGCTTGTCGAAAATTGAACGAAAGTAAATAATCGTGGGTTACCAATTACGCCAACATTGCAATTATTAACATGTTTGCGATATTATCATAAAATAAACAAACAATTTTGAAGTGTTACTTCTCCTTTTTAAAAATTTTTCATGCTGGCCAACATAGAAAATCTAATTGCTACGCTTGAGATACGTCTAAAATTAAAAATTGTCTACCCTGTCAAATTGTAAAAAAAAACATGTTTTATTTTCTAAAAAATTTGATTTATTGTTCATGTTTTTGTTTTACGATGAAAATGTTCTATGAAAATGTCATTAATCTTGATAATTTGTAGTTATGTATTAAAGTGGTTGAAAAATATGTCTTGGCATAAACGAGAGGTTGAAATGTTAATTGAGGAAATCTAAAAAGATGCTTGTTTGTACAATATTAAACACTCCTTCTCCTCTGTTTCAAAGTTAATATTCGCTTAGTGACATGAGCAGCCGTGCAAATTTATAAATATTTCAAACTTTCCGGTTCCATAACTAACGAAATTTTTGAAAAGGTTATATTTATTTTATCATCAAATCAAATTACTGCGCAGAATCTTGATCTAAATATTGTTCAATAAATTGGAATAGTCTAAAATAGCTTAAAACAATTGGGTAATATTTCACACAAGAAATCTATTCCAAATATTGTTCCAGAGCTTGGACTAAATATTACACGAAAAATTATCTAATCTAAAATGACCTCTACACACGAAAATTTTAGGTTAATGGAAAAATGGGAAAAAATCAACTACACCTTGATGTTAAGAAACCTGAATCACACCACTTAAAGTTATTAGATTGGGAGTGTATTCCGAAAGGGTAATGCTCAGACGTTTTAAACTAATGACACTTATGAGGAATATGTATAGTACCGCTAGCAGTTGTCGTGGCCATTGAGAGATCAAGCATGCCTAAATATTGAATCACTATTGGCCGTTGTCCACGAGGCCAGATAATGGCAAACGTAATTTCGCAAATTCCGTTCATTTCATCATCAGAAATTATTCTATCGCCCTATTTTGGTTCGTATAATCCACCAATTTTCCAATATTAATTAATCACCCTGACAGAAGCAAATATTAGGCGTTTTCCTGCGAGGTACCGTTGACTCAACGTAACACAATTTCTCGGGACCGTAACGTTTTCGCGACAGGTCGGTTCAAACTTTTATCTTTGAGTATACTTCAACGGTACGCAAATTCCTGGACCGTGGTGACCACTGGTGAGTAATGTGTTTTTGGGAGCGGTTGACGGTTGACATTTATAATCACATAGCCTATAGGAATATAAAGAAGTTAGTTATTTGAAAATAAATCAAAAAAATGAGGTATTGATTCATTTTGTACAAAATTATCGAAAAGTAAAAAATCCGTAAGGACTAGTTCCTCTATGGAGATTATATTATCCATATAATTAACACGAAATTAATTAATGAAAAAAATGAAATAAAAATAACCACAACGAAAAACCAGTGACCACGGTAATAACTTCAGTTACCATAGTCAAGAGGGGGGTAACTGGCAGTGGTTATAACCCCCACTGTTATTTTGAAACGTGAACCGATGGGTTATAACCAGCAGCTCGCTAAAAAAAAACCCTAAAGGGACAAGCACGTCAGAGTACTCAATGATCAAGACCCAAGACAAGACCAACGCATCTTTGCGAAGGAACCAATAAAAAGAAATAAAAACACATTAGAAAAGGATAATAATAGTACTGTTCCCATTGAATCGGTAGGCAACCGGTACCTCGCAGCAAAACGCCTATTAACTCCTCATGTGACAACCACTAACCTTTTTTTTAATACGTCTACACTGTGGGCCGAAATAAAGGAGCACATTTTTTAATTGGAAATATCTCTTTTGTTTTTCGGGCGATTTATTTTCTTTTTGCAGGGCTAATAACCCAACATGTCCTCAACATGACTGTAAATTTTGAAGCAAAAATAATGTACATGGTCGAACTTATAAAAAAAATTATATAACAGTGCATTTGAGCTCGTTGCAAATGAAAACTGCTTTAGCTAAAATTGTACTAATATGCTTTTTCGGTAGATAAACTATCCAGAACACTTCAGTAAAAAGGAAATTTTCCGAAGCTACCGGACTCGCGAAATACCATTTTTTATCAAATAACGTTTTAAAAAATAACACATTTATGAAAACTTTAAAACTCAGAGTAAAATATTATGAATGTGGCCACTATTATTGTTTACTAGGTACTTCTTGAAGGCGTCGCGCCATAAATTGATCGCCCCATTTATTGCATCCTGTTCAAAATTGTTCCAAACAAACTGCATTCTTTCTTTGAGCTGCTCGATTGTTTCAAATTGTTGTCCCTCATAAAAATTTTGGAAAATTCCCCAAATTGAATAATGAACCGGATTTAATTCTGGGCTGTTAGGTGGCCACATTCATACTATTTTTAAAGTTACTAAATTGTTTTCATAAATGTGTTATTTGTCAAAATGCTATTTATTAAAAAAACGGTATTTCGCGAGTCCGTTAATTTCGGAAAATTTCCTTTTTACTGAAGTGTTCTGGATAGCTTATCTACCGAAAAAGCATATTAGTACAATTTTAGCTAAAGCAGTTTTCATTTGCAACGAGCTCAAATGCACTGTTATATAATTTTTTTTATAAGTCCGACCCTGTACATTATTTTTGCTTCCAAATTTACACTCATGTTAAGGAAATTTTTGGTTATTAGTCCTGCAAAAAGAAATTTGATCGCACAAAAAACAAAAAAAATATTTTCAATTAAAAAATGTACTCCTTTATTTCCACCCACAGTTTATAAAGTCTTTGTAATGACTCATTTTGAAAATAATTATAATGCTTACCAGTTTTTATGGTCAAAATATTGACGCAGCAATTCCAAAGGAGGTTGTGCTCCGTATACTTCTTTTATTGGCATATTAACATCATCAATGAAAAGTATGGTCATCTTCCCTTTAGGAGGACCATAATGACCACGTTTTCTTTTGTTAAGTTTAGAAATAATTAAATCTTGAACTTGATTACATGAGATTTGAACGGTGAAGGTAATAAAAGCAGGTTCATATTTTTCTTTATTTATTCTATTAAATAACACGTCTGTGATGTAGAATGACTTTCCAGTTCCTGTAGGTCCCATTAAAAGACAAGGTTTTTTGTATCGGATGTGCATGTCAAGTAATAACATGTATCTGAAAATACAATACAGTTTATTTCTATTAACTTATGTAATTTAACTATTTACCATGTTACAGTAGGTAATATGATTTGAATTCAGTCAATATTGTTTATTTTTATTGTTAATGATTTTTTTATGTAATATGCCACAGCTAAAACTCCTCTAAGGTTGTGCTTAAAAAATGTTCTTTTTTTTTAATAAAATTGTCCAAAAATTTGTCTAAACTAAATTATAATATAACATTGACAATTACTTTACATGGTGTTTGTATGTAAGAAAATTTACTCAATTTTAGTATAAAGAATTATTATTGTTTCATTTTAAATTTAAAACAAAAAAGAATTAGCATGCATAATAGTTATTTATGTACCAAGGGTTTAAATAGATTTTATGCCCTGAGGGTATACACATCTGTGTATGCCTGCGGTACATACAAACTTTTATGTCATACTAGTTCGTTATTGCAATCCAATCTCAATACAAATCAGTGTTTCAAAAAATCCGGTTTGAATTAATAGGTGAATGTTGACAAACCTAAATGTCATAATATCACAATAAATTTTATATGTGTCAAAGTTAGAAGTCAAAATTAACGAAGATTTTGGAATTCCTGACGAAATTATTGAAAAAGCAAAGAAAGCAACTGTAAATCTGTTGCCAAAAAAGTCTAAAGAAGCTTACGACATGGTTATTAAATAAGTTGAACCAAAAATTATTTCTCTTTATGACCGCGCGGGCCATAAAGTGAACTTTATGCCCGCACGGGCATAAAGTACGACATTAGATAGTTGGTAACTAAGCAATAAAAATACAATAATGAATTAGTATGACATAAAATAATATTTAATTTCTATCAAGGTATGATTAACTTTCAAGACGTCTGACGTCAATGTTGACATCAAACAAAAAAATAGATTAGATTAGAATTGAAGTGGTTCTTTGTCCTATCCCACTGCCACCTTTGCAGATCTAGTGTGGTCTCCCTATATATTAGCCTGGATACTGCGTTCCTTGCGTAGCTCTCTGCCCTCGGTTTTTCTTCTTTCTTTTTCTTCTGTGGCTTTCCACCACCCGTCTCATCAACTCTTTTGCACAGCATTGCAACGCCATTACCTTTGCCTGAAAGACAGTAGCATGTTTTCCTAGGCTTAAAGAGACCGTGATCATCTCTTGTGCCCCATATATTCCGGCTCCTATTCCAGAGTCGGTTTTATAGCCATCAGTGTACCAGTTGGAACTCGCAATAGAGAGATTCAACAATGTTCTCTGATCTGGATCGGCAATTTTGGTATGGATGGGAGTGGAAAGGCAGGTTGTTTTGCAATGCAGGGCGCCGTGAGTGGTTTCATTGGAACATAATCTGCAATTATGCTGATGCTACCGAGCATGGATTGATCTGTGACACATTTGTATTCTGTTCAATTTACACTGAATGAAAAATGGAGAAAGCATATTGTATTGTTACAATTTAAATGTTTAACTGACAGATGAAGGCAGAAATGAAGCAGACGTTGTTAGAGTAGAGGTAGAAGAAATTATATTGTAGCAACATATAATGCTCACTTCCAATATCTGACGCATTCGGTGAAAGACCTTATCTACAAAATACACACAATTATTATATTAATATTGCGAACCTGGCTGTATCAACAGTCGGTATAAGAGCTTGCATGATGTTTTTACATTCATCCACTCGTTCATTTTTTACAAAGGCTGGCCAATACTTCCAGCTTCCTTTCATTTTGTAATAGTAGCTGTAATCGAAAATGAGTCCATCGGCTGGAATAGCCACTTCCAATTTTTCCAAGCAAGCAGGATAAGGCCATTGCTCATTTTCTCCTCTCCACAATGTTCTATAAAATTCATCGAATTTTTCTCTGGAATCATTATCCAAAATGGAAGCTACACCCCAGATACCTGAAACATATCGTTATACATTTTATTGAAAACAATACTATAATTAAAATTTCATGAATTTGTGATTATAGAAGGCTCAAGATCACTCTACACGGTTAGACCAGTGCCGAAGCCTTCCAAAAACAGTAAAAAGTGAAAAAAAATAATAGTAGGATGAAACCCATTAGAAAAGGAGGGGAATATGATATAATTGAGGAAAAAAATAAATTACGGGCGATCCGAGTTCGGGAAGTGGGAGGGGGTGGGTTTTTAAGGGTAAAAAATGGTTTATCTCGATTTCCGGCAAAACTACAAGTCCTACGAAAAAAAGTTAAATGGCAAAGTTGTGAGTAATAAAAAGCTCTACAACTTTTGTATTTACAATTTTCACACATAACCTCAAAATTTATGTGAAAAACTCAAATAACCAAGTTTTTGGTTTTTTATTTTTATCTTTTTCAAAAAAAATATTTTTTTTAAGAAATTTTGAGAAAACTTACCTTATTATGTCCCAAATACACTGTAATTTATTTGATTTGAAATATACTTTTTTTTCACCCTATTTTGACTTAATATCAAAAAAGCATCCCAATTTTCAATCGAAAATTCTCGCGTCAAAATATCAGCTTTTTTCAAAAAGTCGGTGGGCTTTTTGTTCGTTGAAATATCTACTTTCTGATAGTCTGAAAAAAAATATACATCTCCAAAAAAAAATCAAATTCGAAGTTTTTTTTTCACTATGTATAATTTTGAGCTATTTATTACAATTTACACTTCAATTACTCAAAAAACGTAAGATTCCATGTTACATTGATATACGAAAAAATTGCAAATCGAAATACACTAAAGTAACGTAACCTAAAAAATGGATTACAATTAATCAAGTCTATTTATAAATGTAAAAATGAAAAAATTACACTGAGTCAATCAAGGTTTAAAAAAAATCAATTGGCAAAAATTAAATCACCCTTCATTTTGGCAAACCTCTCACCCACTGAAGGAGCAGCAGAACAGAATTGTTACAGGGCATATTATCAGCTTCAAACTTGGTTAGGCAACGAATTGACAACAACAGATAGAAGCTGGAAGAAACATCAACGTGGCATTATGACCAAATTTACAGAAAAGGATTTAATTCCGGAAGTATTGCTCAAAGCTATTTGCTGTCGCTGTGAAGCTGGGTGTAACAGTTTGGAATGTGGCTGCCGAAAACATGGTTTAAAATTCACAAATTTATGTAAAAATTGTCATATATGGTTCTGAAAATTGCTCCAATATGGAAGAAAAAACCATCGAAGAAGTAAATGATTCAGATGAAATTGTGGATGAAGAACCAATGCAGATTGGAAATAACATTGGAGACGAAAAAGGTGATGGTCTTGAAGATTTCGAAGATCAACTAGAGTTGGGAAGGTTTGTCGAGTCTAACGATGAAGAAATGCCATCAAAGAAACAAAAATTAACGGATAGGTGATTAGAATTCAAGATAGTGTATTTATAAATGTCAAGATTAACGTTTTTAAAATTATTATAATGTATTCAAAGTGAACTATCTAAATTCAATAGTACGATTTACATGTATATTCACATTTTATGAGATTTTCTATGACATGAATGTAATTCGAATTTAGTGGATAAACTTTTTAACTCGACAAAATTGCAGCAATCACATTTTTTCGATGAAATTGTACAGTGATTAAAAAAAATTTCGAATTTGAGTTTTTTTCATTTCTTGCATTTTCTGAGAACATTTACCATGGAGATGTATATTTTTTTTCAGACTATCAGAAAGTAGAGATTTCATCGAACAAAAAGCCCACCGACTTTTTGAAAAAAGCTGATATTTTGACGCGAGAATTTTCGATTGAAAATTAGGGTGCTTTTTTGATATTGAGTCAAAATAGGGTGAAAAAAAAAGTATTTCAAATCAAATAAATTACAGTGTATTTGGGACATAATAAGGTAAGTTTTTACGAAATTTCGTAAAAAAGATACTTTTTTTGAAAAAGATAAAAATAAAAAAATAAAAACTTGGTTATTTGAGTCTTTCACATAAATTTTAAGGTTATGTGTGAAAATTGTAAATACAAAAGTTGTAGAGCTTTTTATTACTCACAACTTTGTCATTTAACTTTTTTCCGTAGGATTTGTAGTTTTGCCAGAAATCGAGATAACCCATTTTTTACCCTTAAAAACTCACCCCCTTCCACTTCCCGAACTCGGATCGCCCGTAATTTATTTTTTTCTTCAATTATATCATATTATCCTACTCATCTAATAGTTTCATCCTACTATTATTTTTTTTTTTCAAAAATTATCGACCCTGGTCTAGGTATCCTCCTTCTGACCTTTAGCTGTAACGTCAAAAATTATTGAAATTGATTCAAAACATTTTTTTCACTACTAGATGTGAAGTAATAATAATAATCTTTATTCAATAAATAACAATACAAAGGAGTATCTCACAGTAAAATAAGATGAATAAAGGTAATGAGCGATAAGTGCTGTTCCACTTGTCTTGTTTCGCGTAAATATAAAAAGGTTAATAAAATTATTACATACAATACATACATCACATAAAAGTGTACTTATAAATAGTTCCTGAAAATACAAATGATAATATAATATACTTATAAATAATAAATAATAAATTTAAAAATAATAACCGAATAACAACCGAAATAAAAATAAATACACAACAATACAGAATAATAACAAGTTTCTCCTTGATCATGATTTGTTCAGATCACATATATGCATCAAAATGGCGATGAATTAATTGTCTTGGATTCTCATGAATGAATACTTTCAATGCATTTTTGAATTGAGGTGGATATATAGATGTTTTTATTCGTTCAGGTAAACTATTATAACATTTTGGTGCCAAGTAATTGAAGGAACGTTGTGTTACTGTTTTCATCATATAGAGAACTAGGTGTTGATTTCGATTTCTTGTATTGTATGGATGGTTAGCTAGTATTGCTGTTTGTTTTGTGGTGTGATATTTTATAAGAGTGTGAAAGAAGTATAATTGTCTGATGTCCATAATATTTGTTTCTAGGTACAGTTGATTAGAGTTGTACTGTCGATCTTTAGAAAAAATGAGTTTTTGATTATTTGTTGACAATGATTGCTTCTTATAGCCAACTGAGAAGTTGAGTTTCTCCATTAGTGGTTAATAACTTTTTCTATTATTACCCTAGATCAATGATGAACAAATTCAAATATTTTAAGAATCCAGGGATAGTAGCTCAACAAAAACTTATGCAACATAATTTTGTATACCCAGGAGATTCTCTTTAACATATTTGCTGCTTGAAATTACCTATCAAGATAAAATTATTTGAATAAAAATGCCATTAGTTCAAAATTCGCGCTCAACCAAAAATGACTGAGGAGTACGCTCATAAGCTATAGAGCGAAAACAGGCAGTGTAATTGACAGTCAGACGACAGGGTAAAGGGTAAACGCTTCTCGTGGTGCGTTTATGAACGCTGTGATGTATAACTCCTACACTGAAAGTGCAGAGCCGCTCGCGAAATAATTTAGGTGCTCGGTCAATAATAATAGTCTTCACCATTTTGGTATATATTGTAATATACTATTGTTGCGTGTAATTGATTCAATAGTTAGGGAGGCGAGATCACTAAATGGCGACATTCTCGAGCACCGTCGAGACCTATCAAAATCGAAAGATGAAGTAATTTCGAAAAAAAAGCTCGTATGGTAAAAACCATTTTAGCGGTGGGTATGGCGTGTACGGTTCTTCAAAAATGTTAAAAAAAACAGTTACTTGGGCATTCTCGAGCGCGTCAGATATACATACCACCGTATGCCCCAAGTGCCTCTGATAACAACGGTATAATAATCTGCCGGTTTGCGTGGGGGGGGGGGTAGGTATATAGAGTAGTCAAAAACCAGAAAAAATTTACTCGAGCGCGTCAGATTTTCGGAAGGGGTGTTAAGTAGGCCCCAAGAAAGCTCCCTTTAAAAAAAACTGACAATTTCGGCGTGACGATAAGTTACGACAAATTTTTGAAAATGCAAAAAAAAAGTTCTTTTGAAATACTCGAGCGCGTCAGATTTTCATAGGGGAGGTTTATCTCGGTATCCTGAAAGCAAATTTTCTTAATCTGACAAAAATGTTGGTGGGTTCTCTTAATCTGATTACATGTTTATGGCACATTTATCTTTTTTGCTTCAATTCTTCACTTCGTTTGGATCAACAGGCTATTGAATAATATAAATAAATGAAACTGTACATGTTAATAATCCTTTTGTATACAGATACGAGTAACTTTTTCCGAGTCCACGAAAATTGTCGAGAAGCTTTAGGAATTTTTTTTTGAGATATAATAAAAGTAACATACCTAATTTAATCATCGTTGTTTCATATCAATTTTTTTCTCCCTCCCCTCCCCTCCGTGTTCGAGATAAAAACTCAAAAAACAAGGAGTTTGAGTTTTCAAAAGATTTAACTTTGGATAAAAATTTAAAGAGACCTTTTTTGTGAGAAATAAAATTATCTTTTTTTTATATAAACTTTTTTTTAAATGTATCATTCGCGACTTATATGCCGCAACGAAATGGCTCCTCCACACTTCCGGTCATGCGGAAACCGGCAGATTTTGTATTTTCAGTAAGTTTTAGATTATATTCTTCAAGATAAAAATATAAAAAATCGCGCTCGAGAATGCCGGATTAACGTTTTTATTTACAAGTTCGCGATGTAGGAATTTCCCTTAAATTCCTACACTGTACCTTAATTCTACATTAGGGTATACATTCCAATTTTTAAAACTCCGCGCCTTTTGTGAATGCTCACCTAACCAATCGGTACCGTCCGACTCACTTGCCGCTAAAATAGCGCCAACGCCGCCAACGAAAGCTAGCAGTGTAAGCTCAACCCTGGTAGCGATGGGATCTCCCGAAGGTTCCTCGTTTATTTTCAATTCTAACCGTTCAAACTTAATCTTTTTAAATAATTTACTTTCAATAACTAAAATGTGCATAATGTAGTGTGAAGTGATCACCCGATGTCTATCGGTAATGTATACCTGTAATTCTAATTAAAATCAACATATTGTTCGTTTTCCCGCGTACTCGCTGAGGCCGGGTTTTGCATGATGGTAAGCGCTGTTGCCTTATCCACTTTTCAAGTTTGGTACTTCATTTCGTTGAATTATTAATTGTTCAAGCTGCAAGATTTCTAATAGAATAGTTATTAGTGTCCGTATTTTTATTTTACCTTTATTTTAAAAGGAATTTCCATCTCACTTGTCAACAGAAGGTTGGCAAGTATTGTTTATTAAAAATTTCTCAAAACATGTCAGGAAGGCAAGGAGTAATAACAAATTAAAACTGATTGGAACCAGCCAAAACCTCGCTAAGGCGAAATCCCTTCCTGTACACGAGACCCTATAACTCGGTGGCGTCAAGGACTTATCGTCAGATCAGTTAAATTTAGTCTTAAGACACTAAAATCAACCCCCAATATCTTAATCTGACGCGCTCGAGTATTTCAGACTATCGATTTTTTTACTATCTATCCTAGGCGCGCGTCACTACATATAGAGCTAATACTTTCCAAAGTTGTTCCATTATGTCTAAGGTATCTCTCAGATCTTAAACAGCCACGCTCGAGTATCCCCAAAAAATCCCCTATTCGCCTCCCTAACTATTTTCCATTATTCCACTAGTGGATAGAGTGGTACTTTATATGCTTCAAAATTGTGGATAAAACTCCAATGGATGAAATTTATTTATTTATTTCAATACTTTGAATAAACTTCACCTTGAAATAAGTCAATCTGAATTTAATTATAAAAGCCTACCATAGTAAACATTATTAATTGAAAAAATTAAATTTACTTGCCAGACTGAATTAAAGCAACTTGAATCCAGATAATCAAATATTTTTCTTGGTCTTCTTTTTTGGGATTTTCGGCGATAGCATCGTCCATATGCATTTGAAGCATGTTTATCATATTCAAAACAAGACTGATATCACCAGGATTACAAAACATAGTGCAGTGCTTCCTAATAAATATTAATGATGGCGGTATAATCCAAAACAGCAAGTCCTTGATATAATCTTTATTCTCCGGTCCACACCATATAGGACTACATGTAGGAAACCACGATTCAACAAAAGGCTCCCAGCCTAAGGTAATGGGCTCCATATAGATCATTCCACAACGGGAAACCTGTAATATGGAATACTTTTACTGCTAAATTTACTGCAAAAATTCAATACATAGTCGCTAAATTAACAAGACATGCTTCTCTTGTTAATTGATCTATATTGCTCGCTAGAGCTTACAACTATTTAGAAAAAACGGACAGAAACAAAAAAAAGGATAGACAGAAAGTAGGATCTAGATATGAGACATGATCCCTTTCAAACGTTGATTCTGAATAGCAGTCAGGCGAATTTCGCATTGACATATGAAAGTTAACTAGTAGAATAACGTCACATATTAGGGGTGAAATTCATAATCGACACTTGATAGAGGAGCGGGACACCCCCAAATAGTCGTTTAGAAAATGAAAAACCGACCAACCTCGTTCTAGTCGCTAAGAACAGTCTATCTTTATATTTTCGAGGGTGCTGAACACGAATATGACATTTATTTTTTCCTAAAATTGGGGGAACATGGTCAAAATTGACTTTTTAACCGAAAATGCGAAAAAAACGATTTCACGATTTTCGACAATCAACTCGCGGGTTTCTCGGCGAATAATTCATATTTTTCCACGAAAATTTAATGACGTCTTCTTCAACCAATTCTAGAGACAATAAAACTAGTCCGAAATCCCCAAAGCATTTTACATTCGAGCAATAAATTGAAGAAATTTTTTTTTCGAATTTTTTACTTTTTACGTACGATGAAAAAAGTTGAGTGAGGAATTTTTTTGAATTGTTCATATCTGAATACGCAGTAATGAAATTTAGAAATCGAGGAAGTTTTTGGGAAAATTTGAGCTAGTAATATGCAGTAGAAAAAAAGATAGAGCGATTTTAAGATGAGCACTTTCGCCGCGCGGCTACATTTATTATCACGCAAAATAGTGTTTTCATTGACCAAAGATTTGAGTGCAATCATATAGATGCAGATACTCGCATTATTTTCAGTCAAAAGCCATCGAATCTATTAACAACGCCAATCAGCCTATTATAATTGAGTCACCTGATACCGACGTTTTTATTCTACTGCTAACAAATTATGTAAACTTCGAATCAGAACGAGAATGTTGGTTTTTTACCGGGAAAACAGGAACTCGAATCGATCACAGACGTTATATACCGATTCATATACACTCACCGGCACGAAAAACGAAGCAGTTGAATTTTTTTAAACAAACTTCAAATTTTAACGATTTGTGATGTTTTATTATTATAATATCTTACACACAAATAAAATAGCATGTTTAAAACAACAATTGAACCTTTATTTGGAGTAAAAAATTTCATTTGAGTTAAAATAATAAACCCCATAGATCTTATTACTTGGCCGTAAAGTGCAAGTGCATAATTGGCCATGAATTTTGAGAATTGTGACAGATATGTGTTAAATTTGTGCTGCGGTTATTTAATCTATAGTGATACATTTATTTAATCTAAAAAATATGTCTGTTAATCCCGAAACAGCGGCTGCTATTGTTGCGTTGCTTCAAGATGGGAGGAGTGAACGATATGTTGCCCGACAGTATAATGTATCCAATAGCACTGTGCACCGTATTTTTACACGTTTTTTTGGAAACTGGAGCTTACAATAGACGACCTGGAAGTGGTCCTCAACGCAAAACTAGCGCTAGTGATGATCGTTTTATCACCTTACAAAGTCTACGAAATCGTCATGCTACAGCTGTTGAAATTAGAAATCAACTACAGTACGTCCGGCAAACTAATGTAAGCGAGCGGACAGTTAGGCGAAGACTCAGGGAAGCCAACCTTACCAGTCGTAGACCTGCGACAGGCCCAGAACGTCTTAGGCATCATCGTGTTGCACGACTTCAGTTCGCCAGAATTCATGAGCACTGGGGTGAAAATGAATGGGGGCACTTTTTATTTACTGACGAGTCCAGATTCAGCTTACGGTCTCCAGATGGCCGTGAGAGAGTATGGCGAAGGCCACACGAGCGTTTTGCTGAATGTACCTTCAGCACTAGGGTAGGATATCAAGGGGTATCCGTTATGATGTGGGCCGGAATTTCTCTGGAGGCACACATATAACTGTACATCCTTCCGAGAGGCTCCTTAACTGCTGCCAGGTACATTGAGGACATTCTCCAAGATTTTGTTGTCCCTTATGTTGATTTTATTAGAAATGACTTTCTTCTTATGCATGATAACGCAAGACCTCATACTGCGAGAATCACTCAACAATATTTAAACGAGGTAAACATTCCTGTTATGAACTGGCCAGCGTTAAGCCCAGATACCAACCGCATAGAACATGTTTGAGACATGGGCGAAGAATGCGAAGTCGTGTTCCTGCTCCTTCAACTTTAAATCAGCTGCGACAAGCTCTTTTAGAGAAATGGGAACTTATTCCACAAGCGGACATTCGGCACTTGATTTTAGGCATGCCAAGAAGGATACAGGCATTAATTCGAGCACGTGGGGGCAACACCCGTTATTAATAATGCGGCTCCAAAGTTTGAGATAGCAAGTCGTTTCAGTTTTGAATAATTTAAAGTCGTTATGACACATCAGAAATTTATTTTCGTTCTGGTTTTTTAAATTGTTACAAAAAGTTTTCTGTTCTCGTTTTTTAAATTGTTGGGAACACTTTTTTTTCTCCAAATAAAGGTTCAATTGTTGTTAAAAAATATTTTAAACATGTTATTTTATTTGTGTGTAAGATATTATAATAATAAAACATCACAAAGCATTAAAATTTGAAGTTTGTTTAAAAAAATTCAACTGCTCCGTTTTTCGTGCCGGTGAGTGTACTTGCGAAAAAATTACGTAAGCCGTTAATTGATGCATTGCCAGCTATTCATGCGCTAACTGGCTGCGATACTACGGCGGCGTTATATTAGATTGGAAAAAAAACTGTTTACGCTGCATTGAAAAAAATGTCTGATGAAGAATTGTATTCTCTGGCAAATTTGACAACGCTTGATCTTAAGTCCGCCTTAGAAGTTGTAAGTAACTTTTTAGCTATGTTGTATGATCCATCAAAAAAATTGAAAGCCACACGGAATTCAATTAATTCTTTGAGATACTATGCTGCAATTGCAAAAACGGTTTCGATCGATAAGCTACCTCCCTCACAGCCCGCTTTGGAGCAGCATATATTAAGAGCATTGTGTCAAATAAATGAGTGGAACCAAGCGATCAATCCAGTAATAAAATCGGAAAAAATAACAAATTATGGATGGCTCATTGAGAATGGTTATGTGCTTACGAATTATTATGAAGGTATCACAAGTATGGAACTTTTACAAAAGTATTTTTGTGCCTGCTCCGGAAAATCTCCGTGTTCAACGGAAGTATGCCCTTGCAAGCAATCTAATTTACAATGTTGCGATATTTGTTCTTGCAAATCTTCTTGTACAAACCGACATGACATTGTATCTGATGAATCGTAAAAATAAAAATGATGCTTAAGTATATATTTCATTTTTTCCTTCAAATGTTACTCTCGAACTTTCGTCTTTTTTCGTAAAGTTGCAATCGATTTTACTTGATATCTCTGATAAAATCGGATTTTACGACTAAAAATACTAAAGATTACTACAATCATCTATTATCTCGAAGACGATCCGCGCACGGAAAATATCGAAGGTACGCACGCCCAATGCGGGAGCCGCGCTGCGAGAGTGCTCATCTTAAAATCGCTCTATCTTTTTTTCTACTGCATATTACTAGCTCAAATTTTCCCAAAAACTTCCTCGATTTCTAAATTTCAATACTGCGTATTCAGATATGAACAATTAAAAACTTCCTCACTCAACTTTTTTCATCGTACGTAAAAAGTCAAAAATTCGAAAAAAAAATTTCTTCAATTTATTGCTCGAATGTAAAATGCTTTGGGGATTTCGGACTAGTTTTATTGTCTCTAGAATTGGTTGAAGAAGACGTCATTAAATTTTCGTGAAAAAATATGAATTATTTGCCGAGAAACCGCGAGTTGATTGTCGAAAATCGTAAAATCGTTTTTTTCGCATTTTCGGTTAAAAAGTCAATTTTGACCATGTTCCCCCAATTTTAGAAAAAAATAAATGTCATATTCGTGTTCAGCACCCTCGAAAATATAAAGATTGACTGTTTTTAGCGACTAGAACGAGGTTGGTCGGTATGTGAAAAAAAAGGGGGTGTTCCTCTCCTCTATGAGGGTCACTCATACTCAAACTCAACTTAGTTTGAGTTTAGCTCGAGGCGACTTTTCGTATTCACAGTCATTACTCAAGTAATACTTCAATTTGAGTGAAGAAAGTTTGGCATCAATGTTATTATTAGGAACTTTTGGTTGCGTTTGGTGAACAATTGTGATTTATGAACGTCCTTTAACGTTTATCTGACATCTGTTGCATTGCATTCATATTCGAATACGATAAACGTAAGCATTTTCATCATCTAGGTATAAAGTTTGCAAAATCAAGGAAATCATCCATCGTACTAATTTCCTTGAAAAATTTGAAACTATAACAGACAAATAACAACCAAACAAAATATCGATATCGTATAATGACAGTGTAAGGTACAAATGTAGAGGCTAGAAATCTTCATTCCAGGGAGCTGGAATCTGTACTCATATTTCACTCAAGTTACACTCAAACTCAACCTCACTTTTCGCCTGTCAAGTGTCTCTGCATACAATAAGGATGAGTGAAGTATGAGTGACCCTCAAGTGTCGACTATGAATTTCACCCTAAGCATAATTAACTTTAAAATGGCGGAGCTAAGTTAACTTTGTGGAAAAACCTGGTTTTCTAGTTTTTATAGCGGTTTTGTCAACGATTTGGAAGTTATACCTCCAATTAATTAGATTGTGAATGTTTTGATTGTGTTTTTACTTTGTTTTTTTTTAATTTTGCAAATACTTGTAGTCTTTGAGATATGTTTCATCCATATTGTTACGATCACAATAAAAAACAACAGTGTTGAATGGAATTGTATGGAGCTGCACAAGCTATTTCGACATAGAATCCGATTCAGAAGCCGGCAATTCCAAATCTGGTGTCTGGAATTCAGAATTTACGTTTGAAACTTGTCTTGAATGTAATGTAATAATTCAATATATTACTCCTGGCATTCAAATTGTCATAACATATATGGAAAAGTATATACATCAAATTGAAAATAAATTAATTCTGATAAGTAGTTTATATGTGTCTGCTGCCCTTTCTTTGATTTATAAAATATATATATATCTTGATAAGGTTTCCATTTATTGGAAAAGCCAAGTAAATACATTTATTTTTTATTCTTACAGTGAAAATATTAGTCCAGTAACTGAACACCTGAAAATATCGAAAGCTCCTGAAAAGTCTCTGAAGTCTTCACTTTGGGCTCAATTTGTAGGTCATGGCAGGTGTTTTTAAACGTTTCTTAAACGCTCTGCCTGGCCGGATGTAATTTGGGCGCTAACCGACTGAAGTAAAAATCTATCAACCCTCCCTCTAAACTTCAAACTAAGAAACAAACAAGAAAACCCAGGCCCAAACCCGGTTGATCAAAGTGTAACTATGTATAAAAATATCAAAAAATAAGAAATAGAAAACTGAAAAAAAAAACAAGAAAACCCAAACCCAAGTCCGGTTGATCAAAGTGTAACTATGTATAAAAATATCAGAAAATAAGAAATTGAAAACTATTGGGTTTTTCCAAATATTGGTGGTTAAATTATTAAGATAAGAGTTATTTTATGACTCGACTTACCTGCACTTCTTAGCGCCGTCTATGCATTAACTTGTAAGCGGGCGGACGAATTGTTCCATAGCCCGGCAAAAAATTGACATTTCCCGATGATTCAAGTTCATCGCAATCGTAGCTATCATTCCATGGGACTTGCAGCTCGTTCGTACTTGACAAAAATATTTTAAAAAGCGGTCAAAGTTTTTTTTCACAAGATTTTGGGACCATTTTATTAATTTGCTCATATTTAAAAAAAAATACTCTTTTATCTAATTTTTTTTTATAAAAAAAAGTCGAGATTTCACCGGTGCGATGAATTTCCCTAATTTCTGGAAAATTATTGGATTTTCTTAAAAATCAAAAAGTACATTCGAAAACTAGACACAGCTTTAAAATGATGTGCATTGAAAAGCAATATATAGGATACATTTTCAAATCGCGCTTGTTCCACATATTGTACAGAACTCCGAAAACGGCTGAAAAATGTAAATAAACAAATGAAATTTTTTATCAAAACGCAAAAAAGATATTAAAAAAAATTTCTTAGGTTCCATTATAAAAAAAAAATAGGATAAAAGACAGTTTTTATAAAAAATATGAACAAATTAATGAAAAAGTCTTAAAATCTTGTGGAAATAAACTTTGACCGCCTTTTTAAATATTTTTGTTATAGTCCATTGAAAAGTTACATTTGGGGTTGCGTTTTTTAGAGGACGCAATTTTATTTTCTTGATGTGTAGGGGGGGTCAGTGTTAAGCTAAAACCAAGTTTGTGGGGTCGCCACCCTTGTCCCACGGCCGCCATCTTGAAAATAGGGGTTGAAATGGTTTTTACGATATATCTCTTGAACTATTTATTTGATAAGAAAAAGTTGTCAACATTTTCTGTTGTAAATTCTCTACAACTTTGTTTCAGTAACTTTTTGTCGTAGAACTATAAATAAAAAAGTTATAAGCGAAAATCTTCAGAAATTCGAGAAAAAAATTTATATTTTTCACTTTTTTTTAATCATTTTACGAAAAAATGATATCCGACCATTTTTGTAGATCGTTTTTTGAGGAACAACTTTTATTTGCATCATTTTTTCATTAAGTCAATAGCTAGGTTTTACAGCGCTCCGAAGTGAGTACTATTTTTAAGTACCCTTGACTATACCTATATTATATGTGTGTACTAATATGTCATCTGCTATTGTTTTTATTTTTTTGTTTTTTTTTTATTTTGTTATAACTTTTTTAATTACAAATTTTGCAATATTATTAATAATTAATTATTGACTCTTTTCCCCACCACCCACAAGGTAGAGTCTAGAGGCGCGTTTTTTTTAGGTGGTATCCCCAATAGGCATAATCCACGGTGATTTTCTGAATTAGAACTACTCCGTCCTCAGTCGTTTCGATGGACCAGGCTGCGGCTCAGCATCTGATCGGCTTTCTGAATTAAATACCAGTAGGAGAACTGGAGAAGGAAGGGGTGTTCATGTTGGCGGTTCATCATCAAAGTGATTTTCATTTATTAATTCTGAGAGTACCATCACGTTGCTGCAAGTCTCTCCCAATGGAAGCACACTGCAGAACATTTCAGTCCTGCTTTTCGACATCCACACATCGCTCCACAGTTTCCTTTGCATTTGCAAAAGATCAATTTTAGAAGCTCAGGGGATACTGGAGGTTTAGAGTTCTGCACTGGCATCAATCATTTTCCACATTTTTCCCAGCCCCAGTCTTCAGGATCATTATAATTACCAAGCCACGACTGGACCTGATGGTAGACTCGGAAAGTATGAAAGCGAGCTGTGTCTTGTGTTGGATAAGTTAAATGTACTTTTTGTCACTGCTTTGGCGAATTGTTTGTATCTTAGGCTGTCACTTCGGAGCGCTGTAAAACCTTAGCTATTGACTTAATGAAAAAATGATGCAAATAAAAGTTGTTCCTCAAAAAACGATCTACAAAAATGGTCGGATATCATTTTTTCGTAAAATGATTAAAAAAAAGTTACATCGAAAAATATAAATTTTTTTCTCGAATTTCTGAAGATTTTCGCTTATAACTTTTTTATTTATAGTTCTACGACAAAAAAATACTTGACAAAAGTTGTAGAGAATTTAATTTTCAACAAAAAAAGTCAACAAATTTCTTTTATCAAATGAATAGTTTAAGAGATATATCGTAAAAACCATTTCAACCCCTATTTTCAGGATGGCGACCATGGGACACGGGTTGCGACCCCACAAACTTGTTTTTAGCTTTACACTGACCCCCCCTACACATCAAAAAAAGGTAGAACGTGTCGCGGGACACACGGTAGGAACTTTAGTTCCTTTTAAGCAAAAGTTATGTAATACATCTGACGTTATAGATAAACAATTTACATATTCTTTGGTGGTTGAGTAGTAAGCACACCAGACACTCACGCGGTAAACCCGGGTTCGATTCCCCGCGAGGAATTTTTTTTTATTGTTAATTTTATTTTTAAATAATCATTCTGCTTGATATTAATAACGACAACAGGTAGACGTTTGAAATATTTAGCAGAATATTCATTATTATAGATAATGGTACGGTACCCTCCATGAGGGAGTCCGACTGGCAACATCTACTTATAACAGCATCGTATATTTAAAAAAGGAAACCGTATCATTATTCAAATTGGACATTCGTTCACCACAAAATTAGTGGAAACATAAAATTGAATTGTTAAATTTTTAATTTGAAGTTATATTACCTACAGTTTGTAGAAATTTTAATTTTCTAGATTTTTTCCTACGTGGGTCGTAGAAAAAATATGCTGCTCGACTCGTGTGGATTGTCCATATCGCACTTGAACGATTGAGCACTCCGCCTACGGCGTCGTGCTCCATCTTCGTCCTCGTGCGATATGGCCATCATATCCACACTAGTTGCACGAACTACAATTTCTTTCAAAATATGCCCGTTTACATTTAAAAACTACCTGCCAAATGTCAAATCAATTTATCCATCCATTTTAAAGTTATCGAATTAAAACATTCAAGTTTTCAAAATTTCAACACCCTGTATTTCGAAAAGTAGGTAGACCCCTTAATCGCGCAAAAAAAATTATGGAAATAATAGTAAAAATTTATCCGAACAAATTCAAGTAGATCACTAGCACTGCGAATACCAGCTTTGCATAGAACTTCAATATAGCATCGGTGGTTCAGTGGTTAGAATGCTCGCATTGCACGCGGGCGGCCCGGGTTCGAATCCGGGTAGGAGCATATTTATTATTATGAATCGCTGCTTCGTAAACGAGAGAGAGACTAAGGAGGCACAAGCACGCAAAAGCAAGGCACATAACGAAGCAATGTAACATAACGTAGCGTAACGTAACGCGTAACGGTCAGATATTTTGCGTCGCGACCCCTGGTCGCTCAAACATAACCTGGCGTAAAGAACTAAAGTTCCAAAAATAAAATTGCGTCCTCTAAAAAACGCAAGGTAAGGCCTAAAAAATGTAACATTTCAATGGACTATTAAGTACGAACGAGCTGCAAGTCACATGGAATGATAGCTACGGGTCTTCCCATTGAGATGAACTTTGAATCATCGGGAAATGTCAATTTTTTGCCGGGCTATGGAACAATTCGTCCGCCCGCTTACAAGTTAATGCATAGACAGCAGAACTCCTACAGCAGCAGCTGCTGAAATGAGGAGACTTTTAAGTCTCATTATCTCGATAACTATCGAATTTTCGAAAAAAATGATAGGGACCATTTCTGTATATAATAAGACGATCTTCATTTTTCATTGAAAAAAAATTCTCTAATTCGCATATTGAGCTAGATATTAGCGAGCAGCCCGTTTTCTAGGGTGTAGGGGTTCATTCCCCCCCCCTTCCGTAAACTCAATCGCGTTAAGTTTTTTCTCGTTTAAAAAAACCTGCCGTGACCTACAAATCAAACCCCAAGTGAAGTCTTCAGAGACTTTTCAGGAGCTTTGTCCCTTCATTTACTGGACTATATGTATTTAAATTTGCCAACATTTTATATTTTTTTATTTAGATAGCAAAATAGGTACTTCATATGTATTCAAATATAAGTATCTATTCGAGTTTCAGCACTTCAATGATGTTTGCCACTGTACGAAGCAATGATATAGTAAAATGCAGTATAGTTATTGGAGTCAACCATATATTACCAAAATATCACCACTATTTTTCTAATTTTGTGTTAACCTACCAAATGTGAAATCGTTACGCTACTGATTTGAAGTCGAATGTCAATTTTACAAGTTGGCGCTGGTTTTGACAACAAGTTGAATTATTGAATTAAAATGTAACAAACCGTAGCGGGGGAAGCTTGTTCCAGATCCATTACTTCAAAAATTAGTGACATGGAGTTTGTCATTGACATTACTTCACCGGACATCAAGCAAAGTTTTCTATTATCGTCTAGTACGCTATTCATATTTTCAATCCAAACCGCATCCACCGGTCCATCGAACACCATCCATTTTCTGTTTGAACTTGAATCAGTGCTAAAATTTCGAAATCCGACAGCTATAACTCCATCAAACCATTCGTAGGATACTGGATCGAATTGACCGTACAATTGACCCATGGTTATGGCTTTTGGGTTCATGGTTAGTATTTCCACTTTTTCTTCAGGAAGACCTTAAAGTCCAAAAAAGAAAAAAGCCAATAATTTCTTCCTTTATTTGTATCAAAAAATTCTTTCGCCTTAAGAATATAGTATTTTGTAGCCATTGCTTGAAATTTCCACAAAATGTTTAAACCTCTTTTTATCCGTTTGTATGTTTTTTAAAAGCTACTATTTGATTTTCCACAGTTTTTTTTGATAAAATGAATATTATTAAAATTATTCGCAAAAAAATCAAACCTTTCTCCACAATCTCACCGTCTTTTTTGCATCTCCTGGTACCGGATACGGCGTTTAATGTCACACTTATTGTGAAGGGGAGCGACCAGAGGTGAAGTACAGGAATGGATGGATGAGAAAATGGAGAGAAGGTGGGATGAGGGCGCGCTAAAAGGAGCGATTGGCAGTAGGAGAAATTGGGTTAACCAAAAATTCTGGGAGTTGAACTAATTCTAGATGAAGGTGCTGGGTTACCTTCACAAGATTGGGAAAAGAGAAGCTGGAGTGTGCGAGACATGTGAAGTGGAGGATGATTTGTGTCATGTGTTTAGATGTTGGAAGAACGAGGAAGTTCTGAAGAAGTTGGAAAGTAATCTGGGATAGGCGGTGTATTGGGAAAATATGGTGGAGATTATGTTGAGGGGCGAGGAGGAATTGATGGAGATAAGTGGCGTAGTAGAGAGCATGATTAGGGAAAGAGAAGGACTCGATATGGCATGTGAGAGGTGGAGATAATTAAGAGGGGGAAGATGGGAGATGACGGAGAATGTGTGAGGGACCGCCGCCCGTCTTGAAGTATGCCAGGGTAGTGATTCCAAGTTTGAGTTTGAGGTGAGTTTGGTTGGTAGCATTCCCGTGGGGATGAGTCTTACAGTGTCTGGGTACTTATTAAGGACTCATTCGAACATGAGTTTCCCTGCTCGGCCCGAAAATAAAGAGTATTGGTTTGTGGAAGCACTTCTTATGGAAGAAGTGAAACGTGACTTATTTTTATTCAAATTCAATACTATAACACATCCCAGATTTTGTATTATTGGTAAAACAACATAAACGAATATCAAAATCATGAATGACAGAACTTAATGACAACCGTCCAAAAAAAAGGTTAATAATTCCAAAAAAGTATATCTTCTGTATCAAATAATGCAGACAACAGCACAATAATTTCGAACGTTTTCGTAAGTTTCAGAATTGAACGATCTCGTTAACACTATTATATAATGCAGACGTTCATGTGCAATAATATCACATACTAAAGCTGGCCATAGACGGACCGCATGTTGCTGTCGAGACCGACTGCTCTAGAGCGGTCGCGTTGAAGTCGTACACGACAGCATAATGCAGTTGACTACGATCGCTTGGAGCAGTTGTGATCGACCGCAAAATAATACTGATGTGAGCTCATTTACAAGATGGATTTCGATAAAGAAGCACTGCTTTTTGTACTACTATTACGCAAGCGTAGGCGTAGAAGGAACCGTAGTATGTGGGTGCGTCCAATACTACAATCAAAAGAACAGCATGGAATATTTCATACTTTGTATCCCCAGCTGAGAGAAGTCACCAAAGAGTTTTTCAGCTACTTTAAAATATCCGTGGTTTCATTTGATGAATTAGTTAGTATTTTAAGCCATCATACAACGGACACATTCCAAAATGAGGAAAAGCATTCATTTCACCTGAAGAAAGGATCAGCAACCGCTTGTAGCGGTCCGTGTATGGTGGGTCCGGCAGCTCTAAGCAGCTGACCGCAGAGCGACTGCTCCGACCGCTTAGGAACTGCTCCGACCGCTTAGGTACTGCTCGAGCGGACCGTGTATTGCGGATATGAATTTAGTATGGACACCGCACACTAACTACCGACAAGTAAATTCACTTGCGTCGGAACGATTGAAAATTTTGGTACATCTTTTTTCTGGCGCCTTACACGGAAAAAAAATATTTGTTATATCAACTAAATTTATTTAGTCACTTTTATTTGATTAACTCGATTAAATTTCATTCATATCAAATACTGAATGTATTCGTCCAAGGAAATATTAAAATTGCCGAAACAAAATGGAATTGTCGACCTAATCCTAGAAATTTCTTGAACCAAAAATGGACTTATCAAGTCAAGTATTTCCTAATTTACATCAAAGTATTATAATATTATCTCAAAAAAATGATTCATTCAAATGAAACAAATGAACACGCTTGATTCAAACATACACTTGTCAAATGAAATATATTTTAACTTACTTTAAGCGAATAATATCATTAACTCAAATATAATATTTGGTTGACTCAAACAAGTGAATTCGCTAGGTTCAAAATAAATTTTTTTAAATGAAGCATTTTTCAACTCATTTTAAGCGAATAAAATAATATTAATTCAACCTTAATATTTGCTTTTCAATCAAGCATGTACACTATATTGTTTAAAACAAAAAATGAATTGGTTTGGAACTTAAAATCACAGAAGTAACCAATTTCAACAGTCAATTTGAACTATTTATTCTTGTTTGTTTCAATAGATTATTAGCGGATTATTCAGGTAAATATGATTATGTATTCTATTTACAAATATTATATTATCTTGTTTCTTCCGAAAAAATGTTCATTTTTGTTTTAAGATGATAGGTAGTTTGTCTTGTATCAGTTGTATCTTAAATCGCATTCATCACATTCTAAACGAAACATGAATTTAAACTGAGATTAAACCCGGTTATAAACAGTAAGTACCTAATGTCTTTTTTACAAAGTTATGGTACTTTGCTATGATCCTACCTAACCTAACCTACCTAATTGGAAATGTAAGGTAATGTGTCATTACCTTCACTTTAAATTTGTTATATTCATCATTATTAACTTGCAAATTGTTCATTCTAAGCGTGATAGTAGTGCTACCTGAATTCAGTGTTTGAGAAGGGTGTTCAATACAAACCTTATATTTAATTCTGCGTACCACACAGTCATGTGCGTTACCCTGGAAACGAGATGTTTTTAATAAAAAAGACACTTCGCGTCAAAACTAAAAAGGTAGAGACACATAAAATACTTTTGCTCTTCATATTTACTCGTAAGTAATAAAAACCTATAAAATACAGTCCACTTTCGTCATTTATCAACCAGCGTTGGCGTTGTACGCTACAAAGGGGACATGTGATACATGGGGCTGCATTTCGTATATTTATATTGGAAAATTCAAGAATTTCCTTTATGCTTGTTTAGAACATTCATTAAACTCTATTTATTTTTATTATTACTTCTTTGTAGATCAACATATATTATGATTTGATTTTCCCTGATGCCCTTATAGTGAATTTGCAAGTGGATTGGTTATTGGGGTTGAAAAGAAATGCAGTTAGTGGAAGTTTTATTTTATGTTTTAGAAAATTAATATTTTATTTTGTTATTGTCTTTTCTTTTTAAATAAAATGCTATGAAGTATATTCAACTTTTCTTTTTTATAGCACTCAGTATGTTATGTCAACTTAATTTTTATATTAAAATTAGCAATCAGTTAATCAAACTGATTGCAATTCAAGTTCAATCAACATATTATACTTTTCAACTAAAATATTTAATTTATCGGATAAATTCTCAAAATTAACGCAAGCAATTAATTTTCTTGATTTGCTTATGAATTTCGTTGATTTAGTAGTTTTGTTATTAAATTTAACAACATAATTCTTCACCTGAATCCAAAATTGGTTTCGAACCAAGCAAAAAAAAATTGATATAATGATAACATTTGTTCATTAGATCATTTATTATAATTTGTTCAACAAAAAAAAATTGACTAAATCATTATTTTTCTCAATTGATTTGATCATTTTTCAAATTCAGTTCAACAAAATATTCACTATGTTGAAGCAATAATTAATGAAATTTATGAAAATGGTCCAGTTGACTAAATATTTGGTTTAGTCAACTTTTTTTCCGTGTACTCGTCTATTATAATACAACAGTCAATACTCCATTTAAACTAGCCAGAACTCGCCAGACGATAGGAGGGGTAAGGAAATTTTCGGTAACCCATAAATCGACGAAGTGAATTTACTTGTCGGTAGTTAGTGTACGGTGGTATGGAAACTGCAGATCGCGTGCGGCGACCGCATCTTGCAATCGGTCTCAATTATTGCAACATGGTCAGCCTAACTTTCGTTTGTGCTGTTCTTGTTCGTTCCGTTGCTGTCCACAGTTTAAGTTACCGCTAGCTTTTAGATACGTTCCCTCTTCTTATTTTTAACGTGTAGATACAATATTTGAATATGTGTCCGTGTTCAAATAAACAAATTATTGTTACGAAAAAATCGAAGAATATTCATATTGTCGATATTCTTCGATAAAATTTACCTTGTTTATTCATTAGGGTGAGAGTATCTGATAGAACTTTTATAGTTGAAGTTTTGCCAGCTAAAGGATAACCGACTATCATAAAACCCCATCGAACAATCATCATCTCGTATGTTTGTATTATTTTTGTAATGACAGAATTTGTTGCTATTAATCTTCTTTTTTCGCAACATATTTTCATGCTTTCTATTAGTTTGGTGTAATCGGCTTCTGGTAAAGTAATGCCAGGAAATAAATCTGATATAATTCCATCGAATAGAGGTAAATCTTGATTTAAAAATTTAGGTAAGTTCACATCTAGAATTGCCCTTAGTAACAATATATCTTCATGGAGGTCGGGATATTTTCTTTTATTATTACCCGCCGCTGAAAGGACAGATTTCACAGCTCTCATTCCTAAAACACAAAATTGGAAAATGAAGAACTTCTTACATTTATAATTATTACCAAACTTTTTAGTAAAGCAGCTAAAAAAGAAAAACTGAATAAGTTTTGTTTATTACAGAATCTTATGTATTCTTCATAAGTTGTATTTTGGAATATTTTTCATTAATTATTATCGAAAACGAATAAAATTTATGTCTCAAACTGTTATATTGAAGTGAACACAGCGAGAAAAATAGTATTCACAACACGGGCAGAAAGTTTGAGAGCCCTGAACTGCGCACAGTGCAGAAATCTCAAACTTTCTGCCCTTGTAGTGTAGTATACTATTAAGGCGTACATTCGGCGTATAGAGATCTGTTTTTGCAGCACTTATACAGACTGCGAAAAGTCTATTCCAGCCATACGATTTACACAAGTACGACAAGGAAAACTACTTGAAAGAGGGAGAAGAATAATTATGTGCAGTCAGCTGTTGTATTTATCTGTAAAAGTTATTCCCAATTTTCATCGGCAACAATGTTAAATACCAATAATTGTTAAATTGAAATGAGTGTATAGATTTTATTTATTGCAGATTGTAATTGGTCCAATTTTTTTCCTGAAGTATATTATTTTATTCAAATTTTTGTTGATCTCACTTATTTTGCAAAAGTCAATAAAATTACCAATCTCGATTTTCTCCCACTAATACGGCGTTATCCAGTGTTAAAAGTCAAATGCTAAATAAGTAATTTATTGCTCAGAAAGTACCAAACATTCTAAGCTGGCAACGCTGCTTTCATATCAGGAGGTCTATTCTCAACAGTGACATTTTTTGTCGCATGCGAGATTATACTTTTGTCAATCAGGCCCGGTTTATCAATAGCCAATATTATCCATCAGTTAAGTATCCGTCGGATAAAAGTAACTAGCAGATAAAGTTCCAGTTTGTTTGGAAGCGGTTTATCAACTCGTTTTTATTCTCTTGTTTGTTAACTGACAGCGTTGAGTGAAAAATTCACTCAACGCTGACAGATAATGAAAGTTGGCAATGCTGACGAATGAATGTTAGAAATCTCATTGGTTGTTACAAGAACAAGATCATGTCACATCTATTGATATTTTCGTTAGGTTATTAGTGAATGTTTATCAAAGGTTTACGTGTTCTAATTTTTCTTTCTTGATGAGTTTTTGGTTGTTGATAAATATGAATTTTCTGAATGATTATATTCTGGATCGCGACGAGGACGAGTATGTTGTGCAAGTTCTTGAGTATGAAAGAAGGCCTTATACAGTTAGAGAATGAGTGAACAATTTCGAAAAGTGGGATGACCAGGACTTTCATGCAAGATTTAGGATGACAAAAGAGACTGTTCTGTCAATATTAGAGCTGATTTCCAGGTTGCCCCATCCGTTTTTTTATTTTCTATAACATTTTTATGTTTATTTGCAATTTCTAGAAGCAAATTTCTCTCCTCTGCTGTAAAATTGCATCCTCTCTTATTAGTAGTACTAATACTTTCCATTTTTTACTTTGCTCAAAACTCAAGTAAATTTGATACAACACCATAACAAAATCAATACAAAATAACTCTACCGAATAAAGTGAGACCTCAACCTCCAGATATCGACCTATCCGCCAGTTGAAACTGACAGATAAATATTTGACATTTTATCTGCCGAATAAAGTTATCCTGTTGTTGATAAACCGACCTTTCCAAAATAACTGGTAGTTAAGCATTAACCGACGGATGAATTGCTATTGATAAACCGGGCCTCAAGGATGTATACAAAAAAGTAAAATCTCGCATGCGACAAAAAATGTCACTGTTTGAGAATAGACCCCCAGATTGGTAGCTGGAACTGAGAACACGCCAAGCGCTGACTGCGAACAACTATTCTTCTCTCTCTCTCTTTCAAGTAGTTTTTCCCATATTTTCCTTGTCGTACTTGTGTAAATCGTATGGCTCGAATGGACTTTTCGCGATCTGTTTGTCTAGAATCATTTAAAACTATTCAAGAACTCTTTCCCAATCAATCTAAATGGTTGTATACCTTGACAGATGCTTTATTATTTTGCATTAACAGAAGATGTGACTGTAAGTTAAATCCTCAATACAAACTATTCTTCAGATTTGTCAATAAAACCAGTTACGAGATCTGTATCTGTAGAGTAGGGATGGTGAGTGTAGGCTCACAGCACTTAGGCCACATGTGACCCATTGTACATCCTCCCGAGGAGTTGTCCTCCTAGGTCATCGTCCATCCTGTCCTCCACAGGAAGGTGGACAATTCAATAGGATACATCTCCTTTATATCGGCAGGTGTAGGCCAAGACTCACCGAACACACACTCTCCTATTGACGATAACTCCGGACACTCGCATAAGACATGCCTGACAGTTTCATCTTCCTGTTCACACATTCTGCATAGAGGTGTGTCCACTAGCCCCATAGTATGGAGGCGTTTCCTTAGTTGACAGTGGCCAGTCAAAAACCCTACTGTTAAACGAAGGTTTTTCCTGGTCATCGACAAATATTTCTTCGGCGCCAGCTTTCCAGGGTCGCCCAGGGTGATCTTGGCAAGACTGCATCCTTTGATTCCATCCCATCTCTTAAGGGATTGAGCATGGGTGTAACGTTTGGCTAGTTCCGCAATTGTCGAAGTCGTTATGCCGTAGGTGTCACTGGGTCCTAGAGTTTTTAGTCCATCAGCTTCCCTGGCTAAAGAGTCGGCAATGCAATTTCCTTTACTCCTGTCGTGCCCTTTAACCCACCTCAGGATAATATTGTTATCTGCCGAGGCGTCAGCTAAATCTTGGTGGCACTCTAGTGCTAGCCTCGATATAACACGTTGTCTCTTCAAGGCTAATATTGCTTGTCTACTATCAGTGCAGATTGTTATGTTTTAACCAGAAATTCCTCTTCTGGTTAGTTCTTTTGTGGCAATTGAGATACCAGCCAGTTCTGTTTGAACCACACTGGTATTGTTTTCCATTCCCCACTTAATCTTTAGGCTCGAGTAAACTCCACATCCTGAGCCTTCTTTCATTTTTTAACCATCTGTATATGTGCGTATTGCTTTTGCAGCATCTGTCTCTGTGTTCTGTTTTATTTGTATTTTGTAGGGTTTGTTAAACAAAAAACTGGTTTCAAACCAGTTACGAGATATTGAACTACATATTTTTGGTCAGTTCGTTGAGTGTCCACCAGATATATTTAAATATTTATATTTTCAACTTAATTTAAAAACAAACTGGCCGGGAACGTGAGCCAACGATCTTCAAGAATAATAGCAGTAGTACTGCATTTAACAGCTATTTGTATTGCTAGGGAGGAAAATGCATTCTACTCCCCTGTAATTCATATGATTTTTTTGCGCGACCTTTCCGGTTAAAATTCATTGATCGACAGGAAAAAATCATTGAAATTTAATAATATATAATGTTTATAAAATATTTCCGGCCAATTAAATCCACGCCTACCAGGCATATCTTATTAGTCTAAGTGTTTTTATTGAGCTTTCAGGATTGGTATCTCTTGTACTATACATTTTATTACAAGTACTTCAAATATCCTACACAAAATATAAAATAAGATATACATATAAAAACCTACCGTAATCGTAGTGATTTTGAGAAGACAACTGCTCCGAACATAACCGGTAAACGGTCACAATTTTCACGGATAAATTTCTTGCATCTACAAATCCATATGAATACAAGGAAATTTCTCCAATCATAGCATAATCTGGTACCATCATAGCTACAGTTCTGAATAACACCTTAAATAAGGATAACAAACATAAAAATTGAAGAAAAATGAAACAAAACTTTAATGCATTCAATAGACCAGCAATTAAAATTTAACACACTTTCTGGTGGTATATTTACTATTTATTTGTTGTTATTTTTTTGGGGAAATCAAGCCACAATCGTATTTCAACAGCAATTCTTCGCAATCTTGAAATTTGTCACCCACCTATTACACTACGTGAATCTCTGAATCTAGATTACATTTTCCTGACAGACTCTTTTTAATTAGCCAATCAATCTAAAGACTGAATCTTCCATGTAATTTCTTGCCGGTGGCTTCTCGCTTCTCGCCTAGTTTAAATCGCCGTACATTCGCGAGGCAGTCATACTGTACTTTACTGTAGTTTCCTTTTCTTGGTAACACAATCTGCACATAGCTTCGTTTGTCAACCCCATTAGCTTTACCTGTTAATCTTACAGTTCCCTGTTAACATTATTAGATCTGCCGTAAAAGTTGACCAATGTTCTCTAATGAACTGTTTCGCCCATAGAGGTAATACAAATAGAGGCAACAAGCCATAGGCTACTGTGTAAGTAGGAATGTCCGTCTGAACTCCGGTGAGAGGGGAAAGAGACAGAAGTTCAGAGGTTTCTCTGCATTTATCTGTGTATACAGCATTTGCGCTATGAGATAAAGATAGCCTGAGCCTTCCACTTTCTATCTCACTCTTAGATGCTGATGAATCCCGAGCTGGCTTGTTGCCTCTATATGTAGTATCTCTATGGTTTCGCCTGTCTCTGTCGTGGTGAGATTACCTTCCATTCTAGAGCTTGTTGTGTCACCCACTTCCTTGTGACCATACTTATTGTCGACTTTGCGACGCCGCAGAAGGGTTCCGGTCCAATGAATGGCCTTGATGAACCTTGTCAATCTATTGCCAACATATAAAAGCAATGAACCAAGTAATCCGTGGTTAGCTTTAATTTGATCTATAGTTAAATATTGAACCCATTTCAAACATTGTTTAGTTGTCCAATTTCTTATAGGTGTCATATTGGTATAAATTTTATAGGTTAAGCATCCGCTCACTAAATTATGATAACCTGAATTAGCTTTGAGCCAATACCTCTCTCCTCACCCAGCTTTAAGTCACTTCCAGCATCTCACAAAATCAATATTACTAGTCTCCGATCCATCCCATACATTCAAGCTATTCTGTAATGTGGTTGTTACGGGGTGGTATTCGACGTGGATCGGCCTCTCAACTAATGGTGTTGCTGGTCACTCGGAGGGTCATCTTACAGGCATAAAACAACTACCTGTAGCACTGGGATACGTTCTATTTACTACTTAAACTTACTACTATACATTATACTACTTATTAGATACTCATGAATTGTGATAATCATATTCTAACATTCACATTAACATTAACACTAATAATAGTAGTTCTTAAAACACTATCGTTTGCATATTTATACAAGTCAAGTTCATCATAAGTAAATATAAATAATATCATTTATGTTTATTTCACGCTCTGAACTTGACTTCGTACGTGCGACCTTCCTACACTATTTATGTAACGATTAGCTTCAAGGGAATTTATGTCTTTTATTCAAATATTATTGTTAACTTATTATATTGACCAAAAGGCATCACACCTTCCCCTTTTACGAAAAGAATAAATTCCGTTGAACTTCCTTTCCCCCTAATGAAATGAATTTACAAATCTCCTAAAAATAGATGATAAATGATTATTAAATAATGTCATTAACCTACGGTTACATATATTTATAAATTAATGGATGTCCATTGTCTTTAAAAATTGTCTACGATAACTTAGTTGTTTGTCATTTTTATTTATTTTCACTTAATGTTTTTATTACTTGTTATCCGAATTTATTTACTATCACTAATTGTTTATGGTGTTTGTTATTACACTTTGTTTACTATTCATTATTGTTTGTAAACTCACTCACACTTTTGATTCTTACACTTTTACAATTTTTAATTCATTTTACAGTAAGGGTATAGTCTGTTTTTGTGTATTTCTTTCATCACACCTGATTTTAATTTGATTTTACAGTTAACCTCACTCACCTCTGTGACTGTAAATGGACCTATATAATATTGAGATTCAAATTTGGTTCTATTTTCCCTTTTTACTAAAACTGACTCCCCGATTTTAAAATCAACTGGATTAGCTACCTTACTATTTTGACTTTGTCTACTCAGCTTATATTTGATTAAATATTTTTCAGCTCTCTGATGAGCTACCTGAAGTTTATATTTCAACTCATTTTGATATTCATTAATATTATAGCATGGCTCAGTGTCGTTCGTGAGATTATCGGGTAAGTTAGCACGTCTACCAAACAATAATTCAAATGGCGTATAACTATGATAAGAGTTTGGAGTCGTATTATAACAATAAGCAAATAGTTTGCACCATTCGTCCCAGTTATCCTTACTTTCATTTATAAAATGTCTAGCATACTCATTAAGCGTTCTATGTAATTTCTCACAACCTCCTATAGATTGATGATGATATGCTGTTGAATAATTGTGACTAGTATTTAACATTTTACTTAAAGCATTGAATATTTCATTTTTATATTCTGTGCCTAAATCTGTCCTAATCTGTTCCATTAAACCGTAATTAGGTATGAAATTTTCAAAAATTCCACGAGCTATCGTATTCGCTTCTTTGTTTTCAACTGGAATTATTACTGCATATTTCGTTAATTCACATAACATTGTGATGCAATAACGGTTACCATTTTTACTTTGTGGAAAAGGACCGACCGTATCTATATATGTTATATCCCATGGTTTTGCTGCTGTATCCGTTAATACAAATTCTTCTTTGTGATTATTATTTCCCTTATTGACTTGACACTTGTGACATTGCTTAATATATTTTCCATGTTTTTCCATCTAAAATTCGCTCTTAATTTTTTCAATAGCCTGTTATTTCCTACATGACCTCCAAATAAAGGATCATTATGATAAGTTTCTAAAGTCTGTTGCTTTTCTTTTTCTTCTTCCATCATCTTTGGTATATCGCAAATACATATTTGTACGTTTTTTAACGTATTGTTTCCTTTTTCCATAAACTCCTTTATGGTGCACTGTGTGAAAATAATATCATTCATAGAAATTTTCATCCTTTTTATTCCATTTTTTACCGCTAGCTTATCAAGCTGAACTAACGTTTGGACCCAAATCAAAGTTAACTATATCGGTATTTAATAAGGCTTGGCTAAATCTCATCCATTTTTTGATCCGTATGTTCATCCTTAGCGAAACATGGTTATTTTCAAATTGCAGAATTGGTAATTTATGCGCCTCTAAATTATTCAGTACTTTATATACTGCTGGCTTGCGAATATCTTTCTTTATTTCTGTGGAAACTATTTTATCTTCTCCTGTAGGCTGAGCTTTATTCTGACGAGTTTTTGACCTCGTTATTGCTAAAACGTGAGCATTGTCAATGTACAAATCTTTTAATTCCTTTATGGATATCCTTGAAATGTTGTCCGCATAATTTGAATTTCAAATATTGTATTTCGAAGTTGTATTCTTCTAAGTCTAATCTAATTCTTGTAAGTTTCGAAGTTGGTTCTGTCATCGAAAAAAGATGTGTTAACAGCAGTCAACAATGTTTATTACCTTTAAATTATCCGGTAGTTCTGATCTGCCTGCATAGCCAGGATTCATAGTGATGCACACATAACAAGTTGGATTTAATTTTATTTCCGTTCCTTCGAAGTTAAATTTACTTGCGTGTGCTCGGACAGCGAGTACTATTAACAATATTTGTTGAGCAACGACCGATAGTACTTCGATATCAATTCGGTTGAATTCGTCGAAGCATACCCATGCACCGCATGAAGCGAGACCTGAAAATAGAGTTAATCAAAAAGCTTTGTTGAATTTCAATCCAATTATTTGGCATCTGAGTACGATCATAAAAGGTTAGGTAAGCGATAGAACCAAAAATAACAGACACTTTCTGTCTATGATGAATTTAGGAAAGACATCAACGGACCAGCGTAGGAAAAAAAGAAAAGCTAACGAACAGCAACGAAAAATGTGAATGAATATGGAAGAAGTTCAACGACAAATTGGTCCATGTCAGGGACGTATATAAGGGGGAGGGGGTTCAAACCCTCCCCATAGAAAATACAATAAAGGTACAATAATTTTTTATTAGCATACTGCCGCAATATGAGTATTCATCGGGATGTGGCAATAAAAAATAGATTCCTCAACAATTGTGAATAATTTAGCTGAAGAGGTTAAATTTACTTTTGTGAGATTGATTTTCTGTTTCAATAAAAGCTCCAATTCTCAATCATCTATCACTTTTTAAAATAGGTGCTTCCAAATTAATATACAGGTAACATCTTGGCTGGTATGGGAATGCGGCGAAGAGCTTAGAAGACTGGCGACTCGGAACAGTGTAACACTGGAGTGGGTCCCAGGTCACAAAGGAATCGCTGGCAATGAAAAAGCTGACGAAATTGCAAGAGCAGGATCATCAACACTGATGAACGGACCCGAACCATCTGTGGGCATCCCCAGATGCTCCACTAAAAGAACAAGGGTAAAAGAACAATCCATAAAACTCTGGAAGAATACGCCTAGGCAAACACATGGGAAGAAATTCATAAAAGAACCATCAGAAAAAGTAGCAAAAGAACTGCTCTCATTGAGCAGGAACAAACCATAACGTGGCTTCTGACGGGACACTTTCCCACAAAGGAGCACCTGAACAAAATAGGGCTGTATAACGGAGACCTCACATGCAGGAGATCCAAAAAGGACAGCTCTGCACATATGATGCAACTGTGAGACGCTGGACCACAGGAGGCAAAAACTAAATGAAGACCCCAAATGACTCCAGAAGACTTCTACAACCAACCAGTAAAGAACCTATATGAGCTAATACAGGGAACGGATTGGCTTAATAGGCTGTAGTCAGAATGTTAGGAGAATCCACAATAAGCCCAAGAGGCTGAGGTGGTGCCGGCGAAGGGACGGCTCCTTTAAAACAAATATATTATACATGGTTATAACCATTTCAGCAGAAGGGGGCAAAACGAAAAACGATGTTTAAAAATACTTTTAGATGTAGCCAAGTCAAACAAATAATTAAAAAAAAAACTTAACATTTTCCCCTTCCAAACCTATCAGATGAAAAAAACGAAAACCCTCCCCATGTAAAAGCTATAGCTACGTGACTGGTCCATGTTCATATTTTCATCGGCATCCAGTTATGCACGCTTTCAGTTTTCACATCCTCTCTTAAATTACAAGATATGACAACATCATAAATCAAGATTTCAATGTTAGTTTCAAGCAATTTGAAGGAAGAGTTTCCCTGCCAGTAGATTTGTTGTTTAGCAGGGATGTGGATATCAAAGTGTTGATTTCTTGTTGTAATAGTAGTTGAACAAAGACAAATAATTTTCCAGTATTTTTACTGTTCTTAAGGATCATTATATTGTGTTCTCATGTGACTTGGCAGATAGTCAAAAGCGCTCTTATCGAGCGGGTTCAAAGGTCACTAACCATATGTATCAAATCATAAGACACAGAGGTTACCAAAATGTGAGATTACAAATATACCCGGAGAAAATAATGATGGTTGATGTTTTCTGCACACTGGTTGATGAATTCCCACATTTTCATTCATTCTCGAAATAATTAAGTAAGTACCATTTTTTTGGTTAAGGATGCAAAAAACCGGAAAATATTTTCTCATTATTCATATTGTCACTTTGAATTGTCAAAGTCACAAAACTGACATTTAAATAAAAACTTCGCTGGTTAAAGACTTTCTAAGATCGCTGAAAACTAAACACATATCCTTTTTTCTCCCGTCAAAATTGCATAAGTCTGTCTTATTCATATTACGGATTTTATTTGAAAGTTATGATTAAATGCAATAAAAGAAAACAAAAACGGTGAGTATGTCTTTCTTGAATTGTATGACTCGCATGATAAGACTGCATTTGACTATATCTAAGAGCTTACCTTTGAAGAATTTCCCCATTGCTTTGTAATCCAAACCATCTGAACAGTTAAAAACGACGCATTGCACAGCTAGTGCCTTTGCCAAATCTTTAGTAGTTTCTGTTTTACCAGTACCAGCTGGGCCTTCTGGAGCTCCATTTAAATGTAAATGGTAAGCTCCAATAAGTGTCCTGTAACATCTATCGGTTAGGGGAGTAATAACTAACCGATCTGAATTACCTATAATAAGAAACAAATTGAAATTATAAGTATTTAAGACAAACACTTGAAATGGTTAGTTCTTTATTGAAGGTCACTCTTTTGCTATATTTTGGACCAACTAATTTTCATCTCAAATCCATTGTAAACCTGATTGCGATTTGAAACCATATTCTTATAATCAGTTTTCCAATGTTTCATATGCGGCTCCCGTCAGCCTAACACTTGGTTTCTTCCCTTAAAAAAATCCAATTTGTGGAAAATGTCCATGAGATATCTTGCTTCAACCGAACTTTATTCATGTTTCATGTTTTGAATATCCCCCCAGTAAAGGACTGATATACTACTTTTTAAATCTATCAAAGATATGAAAACTGTCAAAACCGTAGTGGGTATGTTAACAGATCCCTCCCAGACAAAGCTACGTACAGAATCTGTGACTTAGGGGAGAAAACTTATAGCATCCTATGCCAGTGTCTGATTTTTCTGACATAGATTTGAAAAAGGAAAAGCTCAAGAGACTTTATTAAAAAAATAGATCTGAAAGATATTGAATATGAAGGATATTGAAATGTGTATTGAAACATCCTTAGCATTAGCGCTACATAATGAAAATGTGTGCTATTGCTACATAAACACTGA